>VZSE01007029.1:2198414-2384252 GCA_013398275.1 Promerops cafer
GCTTAACAAAGCAAGAATGTATTCAGTCTTCTATTTATGCGCTCACAAAGTAAAATATTGTTTGTGAGTTCTTAAATTCAAAACTAAAACTTTCATATCATTTCTGTTAGGTATTATAACCCAGAGCACAGCTACAGTGATTTTTCCCTGCTTGTTTTGATTTACAGAAGTACGGTATATTTTTAGATAATGCAGATTTGCATAGAGTTCAACATTAAAAATGTATGCAGTAAAACTGTTTCCATTCACTGAATGCATAAATATTTTATATATATATATAAAAAAATGTTACATTGTGGGAAGTTCTATCCTTTTCTGAATTGGAGAATATTATATATATATATATATTTTTAAATAAACTATTTGAGTAAGGTAAAATAGTTCCTGAACTTGAGAAGCTGGTAATTAATTGAAATATTTAAATATAAAGATAACTACTGCAGCAGATACGGGAAAGGCAAGGGCTGCTCCAAAGGCAGCCCAGCAAAGCCTGTGTACAGAGGAAGAGCAGACTCCAGGGGAGCTGTTTGGCAGCTCCTCCACTGCTGGGGCTGGATCCTTTGCACTTTCTCTCCCTGGCTTGCCCTCATTTACTGTGAATCCATGAGGCCCTGCTAAGCCTGACATTTTAGGAATTGTACTATATTACAGTATTTGCTAGCCACAGTTTATAAATTCCATGCTTGGACAAGTGGTCATTAGCTGTACATACAGCAGGCTGTACTGAGCAGGCTTCGGGGGAGCACCTGGGGTCCTGGGCTCTGACCTCTGCCTCAGAGCAGAGCTAACTTAGCACAGGTTCCTCAAGGCCAGTGGTCTGAGGTGCACGAACCTTGCTTTGTACCCAGCACATGAAAGGCAGAGCTGCTCTTCTGTTCTTCTCCATTACCCTGCTGTGAAATGCAAACACCTCTTTAATGCTAGTTCCTGGAGATTGTGCTGTTTCCTTATTGTCTAGTGATGACCTTTTAATATTTTTGAGAGAAGGGCATATTCATTAACTAAGGAGTATTTGTCCTGAAAGTCACTGATGTTTTAACATTTTCTTTTTGTTACAGGCTTGTCCTAAGCAAACAGGACGTTTTTATGGCCTGAATGACTTACCTATAGAAAATTCTCTCATTGCAAGTCCTTTTCTCTCACAAGAGTAAACAAATGGCATAGCCAAGCTGGCAGATTAATCTTCTGGAAAAAACAGGGATCAAACTTGGAGCCAGAAGCTCAAGGCACTTGTGGGGAAGTTGCTCCTTAGTTCCCAATTCAAGAGCTCACCAGCACAGAAGGACAGGCAGACACCATCAGAATGACCTTGTCAGGTGTCAGAAAGACCTTTCTGTAATGAGATTTTCACTTCTGTCCTAGTTGTGTGCTGCAATTCCCTACCTCTTGGGGTCCCTGCCAAAGTGCAGCCCCTCCGGGCACTGCCAGCAGTCCAGCACCATGTCTGCTTTTAACTAGAGGAAAACTCTGGTGGTTCTTGTGCTTCTGAGCACGGCTGATGTTGTAACCAAAAACATGACATAGAATCACAGTAGGATGTAGGACTTGGAAATGTGCAAGAGACTCAAGGGTCCTAGCAGTGACAGGGGCCAAATTTAAAACATCACTGAAATTTCACTGCAAGTGTCTAAATCTCTTACTGCCTCTTGAAACACTGAATGTCCTAAATTTTGACAGGCATTCAGTGGCTCTCTGAAGGCACCAAGGCTAGGAAAGCTGCTACTGAAATTATCTGCTTTTTCTCTTTAGTTTCTTTCTAGTTTCTAATGTCAAGTGATCATTAGAAATTTGAGCATTTCTGTTTATAATCTTACAATGTATTAATTTCCCATCTATATATTTTGGTCCCAAGTGCCTTTACCCATCCTGTGCTTGTGAGGTTGTATTTGGAGTGCTGCTGTGAAAAGGGGGAACTTAAGTGAAAGCAAACTTCTTACCTGCATTGCTCTTACAAACCCTTAATCACCTCCTTATTCTTTTTTAAGGCAGAAGAACAAACAGTACAAGGTCCAGTTCAGTGAACGGGAGTATTTCAGTCTCCTCCACATTCCTGGATAGTTTGCCTTGACATTCATGTTAAAATAATGATTAATTTATTTTTTCATGTAGTCATAGAATATATCAAGTTGGAAGGGGCCTATAAGGATCATTGAGTCCAACTCTCTGCTCCTCGTAGAACTACCTAAAACTAAAAAATATGACTAAAAACGGGATCTAGACACTTGACCTCTGACAGGCTTGGTGCCTTTTTCAGTGCATTACAGTTTTTTACAAATGATCATGTCTGCACATAGTACACTTTAAATTGAAAACATTATTTTTTTTGAAGATGATCTTCTGAATCATTTAGGGTTCTATCAGAATCCCAAGGATCACAGGGTTTGCCTGCTGCTTCGAAGTATCCCTCATGAGGGTGGGAAGGAGTCTTCTTTTGAATCTCCGTAAAAGATGTTGATGGAGTGGTTCTAAAATTACAATTTGAGCTCCCATGTTGAAGTTGCCTAAGAAGTGGGCAAGTGTACATACTCAGACATTCTCATCTGAGAAACTAGACAAGTCTACTTAAATGTGTGTGGCAGAGAAGAACACTCAAAGCACATCCAGCCTAGTTCTCCCCCAGAAACTACTGCAATGAATGGAAAAGCTGTAACTGTAGAAACATAGCTCCAAGAAGTGGGGATGTAGAGAAACAATGTATTGGCACAGGGATGCTAATTACCATGTCTTATTAATAAAAATTGGGGTTTGGAATCTTTGCCACTTTGTAGGCAGGAAGCAGTGTTTTTAAAGGTAAGAAAGCCACATTACTACTCGGTATTGCAAGGGTGAAGCCTTGGATTTGACTGCAGCTGCTTTTGCTCCAATAATCTAGTAGAAGCTGCAAGATTAAAGTGATCTTTCAAAATGAAAGTGATGGTGAAAGGTCACGAAATTTCAGTTAGAAGTGTATGTAGTCCTGGTACCTTAAAGAACTCTGGAAAGACATCACCCTGGAAAGAAAGGTTAGAGTCCAGTAATGTCATTCATGTTCCTGCAGCCCTTACTTGTTGGAGGAGCTGCACAGAAATGCTTTCACAGCTGAGACAACTGCATGGGATACTTCAGTCCTACCACCCCATTTTAAGGTCTAGGCCTTCGGTGTTTTTTCAGAGATGTGTGCCTGCTTCTATGCATAGTCTTATATTGTCCCTCTTGGGGGACAGCCATCATGTCATGTAGTTCTTGTCATTTGTCATTACTGTTTGGGGTGTCTTTTGCCCAGGACGCTCTTGCACCACTTGGTAAGCGTGGCTGTCCAGCAAGAAGTACACCTTGCTTGTGAGATCACAGCCAGTCCTCTTTTCCTTTGGATCACTGCTTAAACTTTGGGCACTGAAGTGCCTTCAATCTGTGCTACCTTTTATTAACAAGTGAACAGGTAGAAATGTTTTTTGGAGTTACCTGAGATACTAAATCCTCAATCTTTCTAAGACTGAAGGAGCTGGGTACCCCACCTTCTGAGCCCTGTTTCATACTGGCTCGCCTTGCACTCTCTGACTTCAACTGTTCCATTTTCTGGTAGGCTTTTGGAGCAGGTCTTGTAGCTGGTGCAGGTCTGGCTGCAGCTTCAGGACTTGAGTCTGCTTGCTGGATCCCATGGTCTCATGTGTCCGCGTGATGTTTTCCAGCATATTATAATCCCTGTGTCCTGAGGGCCACTGGGATTCAGCAGGATCTGTGCAGCCTTTAGTCCAATCGGGAGCCATGGGGGGAGGCTCCCCTGCCTGCTCTGCTCTGAGCTACAGCAATGGGAGTTGTATTACTGGAAGATGGGCATTTGTGCAAACTTAAACCAACAAGGCTGAGAGAGGAGAATACCCTTGAGATCAGAGAGTCCATGAGGACTGTAAGTTGTGCTGACAGTGCATTTCATGGAAAAAAAATTAAAATCTCACAAGATAAGTCAGACTCTTGAAAGTCAATCTACTCTATATACAGGATCTGTATGTAGTCAGCTGTTTAAAGGTGAAAGAATTTATCTCCAGGAATTATTTAAAATATGCTTTACAGAAGCTCAGTTTGTGCTTCGTTAAGAGTCATGATTTACATGACAGAGGCAACACTGAGGCATAGGATGTGTGTTCTTCCATTTATGATTTTCATATAGTATGAGTCTTGGTACTGCTGGCCCAAGCCTTCACATTCCAAAGCAGAAATCTTGTACATTCCAGAGCAGGCATATGCACAGATGACTTGCAATTATAATAAGGTGGTAAGTAGAATTGATTTTCAGCATGGAGCCATGTTACTACTCAGTTTGAATCAGAATCATCATTAGCCAACTTAACTTGTCACATTTTAGGCTAGTGCAGGTTCTGCCCTTTACATCATTTTCCAGAATACTTGACAGATAAAACGAGGTGTCTGCCCTCTTAAAGCTCCCTCCCTGTGAGTCAGTGATACCACATAATGCACAGAAGTCCCTGTTTAGGCTTCTGACAATTTAAGACAGTTCTAAGATGAAATAATGAAACAAAACAGTTTTGGTTTTGTTTTGTATGAACAAAATTGTGACAATTATTTAAACTGTCCTTCAGGTATCCCAAATTAAATTTCATCAAAACTATAATGTAAAAAGTCTCTTATTTTATCCCTGGCCCAAAGATTGAATTCTTTTCCAAGATAGAGATGGTTGCCCCAAACTTCTGCTAATTTAGAATGGCATAGTTGACACCTTTAACTTGAAAATGTCTGTATGTCTGTCTTGCCATTAGGCAGGAAACACCTGAGGTCCATCAGGACTCATGTCTGTGAGGCTGGCAAGGTCTTGCAATTGGATCCATCACAAGTGATGATCTGTCAGATTCTTACAGTGATGTTCACTGTGGCTCCCAGGCACCTGCTTGACCTCAACAGCTGTCATCACTGAGAACTCTGAAGTGTCCTGGAAAATTCTGGCTCAAAATCAAGCAAATTAAATTCAGTACAAACCAAGAACTTTATAACGTCCTATTTTAAGATTTTTTTTTCCAGCTTCCTCACCTTAAAAAGTGAGATATCCTTAGACCATTATTAGAGATGAAGGTGACATTTCATGTTCTGCTTCATACATAAATATGAATTTCAAGTATGGAAGAATTTGGAAGAGAGTGGAAAAACCAGCCTGAAGAGAATTTGGAGGGAAGTCATTATTATTTATCATCAGGGAAAATACATGGCTGGGAAACTACCTCATTTATCTCCACATCTGTGGAGCTTTTCCTTTATAATAGTTCCTTGTGTGAACTCAGCTGTTATTTCCTTTTTTTTCCCCCCATTACATATGTCACTAAATGGATGATAGTTTGATGGAGGAAGAGTAATTTTACCTCATTTAAAGAAGTGAGTGGAGGTGTTCTATAAGATTGGGGCCATTCAGCTAATTCTGAATTACTTTCTCCAGAGTCAAACTGCACTAAAATCCAGCTCTAGATCTGCAGCAGTTGTGGGGTGTCGCTGCCTCCCCACCCCACTCCTTTCTCTCCTGTTTCAGTGGATCAGATGAGCAGAGCCAGGATCGGGAGCAGCCACGTGCACAGTGTAAGGCAGACAGAGGCTCGGGGGTCGGGCAGGGACAGGGACTCCTGAGCAGTCCAAGCAATAGCATCCCTTGCTGGATGGAGCAGCACAAGGAAAGACATCTGTGTCCACTTCACACAGAATACCCAGTGCTAGGGAGGCCCGTAGCGTGGGAGAGGATGGTTTTGCATTTGTGTTCAGTGTTCTGTTCACTGAGGACAGTCCAGGAAAAAAACTATACACATCTTCCACTGCCCCCATCCATGTCCAGACCTGCAGCCTGCTGTCTCTGGACTGACACCGTCATTCTTTCGATAGTAAATCTCATGGTAAATGTTTTCTGTCTCATACAGCTGAAGTGAGCTTCTAGCTTACCTATTGCCAAATCCAGTCACAGTTAATCATATCCACTGCTGGAGGTACTTGGGGTTATTTAGTGGACTGTACTGGAATTCTGATCTTGTCTTTTCACAGACAAGGAGACTCAAAGTTTTTGAAAGCCCAAATAAGACCCACACGTTGTCAGCCAGGGCAGGACAGGCTGTGTTACCTTGTGAGCATGTTGTGAACTGGTACAACTAGACACCGAGTGTGTAATTCCACACTCGTACAGCATCTGTGAATGGAGTTGGATTACTTTCAGCCCTGTGGATAAAAGCTGCTTACTTGCATACACCTCCTGCAATAAATCCAAGATGCTTTCCCTGCTTGCTTTTGCCTTGCTGCTACATTACACAGCAAACGACCTCTTTGTTTCTGCCCGAGTACTGGTGAATGCTGAGTTTAACAAGATTTATCCTGCCTATGTATTTGTCTAAAGCTGTTGTCTTTAATCCAGCCACTGAGAAGATTATTCTTTACCTGCTGGAAAACACAGGGTCTGCGCTTTCGTGGGACTTGCCTGGAATTTGAATGTGCCTCTGTTTATGAAAGTGAAAGAAGTTACTCTCTGAGAGAGGCAAAAGTGTGTAAAACTTGTTACTGTTACTTTCTGATTTGTTCCATATCTCTTGCAGCTTGAATGAGAACTCATGGTCCAGCTTTCCAAGTCCACAAAATTACTTTACCTTAAGTTCATTAATTACCCAGCTTTATTTGTTTTCCTCAGTCTTTTTTTCCCACAGGTTTCTAAGGTGATTTATTCAAAATGTAACCTATTAAGTAAGTAACTTATTAAGAACTGTTCTTAAATGCATTTTCAGTATTTTATGATAAAAAAAGATTTGAGGTGCTGATTCTCAAACTAAAAATGGAGCAGCTTCACTTTGCTACAGCATCACTCAGGAGTGTGAAAGATGTCAATAACAGAGAGGGTTTGGATTGAATACAAATCTTTCTCTACCAAGAAAAGGCTTTAATTAAAAAGCAAATGTGTTTTTTTCATTTTAAGATGCTGGAGCTCTTTTGCATTTGGCAGGTCAATATTCAGCCTGGTGCTTCAAGTGTTAAGGTGAAAGCTGCCCATTTATGACCTGTAATGAATATTTCATTTTCTCTCCAGATATGGAAACCATAAAAACTCAAATGCAATGAAAATTAACTGTAAGAATGACACTATCAATCTTGAAGAAGAGCATTTATTAATATCACCTGGAAAATGTATCATATTCCACCTGCCACCATTTAGACCACTTCAGATACTTTACACAGTTTTAGTAAAATGAGAATGTTTACAATTAATCTTTCAACCAACAAAGATTTATACATTTTATTGGAGCAGTAAAAAAAACCTCATATTTGACTTGCTCTCAATAACGTGGGGTACATGAAATCAATGCCCACAGACACATCTCTTCCCAGCCCTTCCCACTAAAATTTAGAGTATGAAACAGCTGTTTTCTGATGGTGAAGGCCGTGCTCTAATTGCTGCGTGCTCACTGGCAGAAACATCTGCTTTTGCAGATCCCTTTGCTCCACAGCAGTCACACAATTTAGCATGTTGTGAAGAAAACCTGCCTCAAATGAAGTCAATGCAGTCTTCCCATAGTTTTCAAGGGTGTTGGGATCAAGGGTGCCTTGGTTTTTACATGCCAATTAACAGAATACTGTAAGAACTCTTTTGAAATGTTGTATCTTTTAATTTTGGGGAATGTAATGACAAATGAAGGCAAGCTATATAATTACTAATGTACCTTTAGGTTGTGAAGGCAGTACTTCCAAAACCAAAATCCTCTGTTAACAGTTGTCGAGAATATCCTTTCCCCCTTTTTACTCTAAGTACTACAAATTAGAATTTCTGAAGTAAAAGTTTAAGTGAAGTCCATGTTCTTCAACACACTTAGCACTGACAGGCCAAAACCACATGAACCACAGAGCAGTATCACCAAAACCTGACAACCATGGCAGATCAGTCTGCTGAGATGCATCCAGGTGCACATGTCACTGCCAGTATGGATGGTGTTTGGGAATTCTGGATATCGTTCCAGGAACTTTTGCCTGAACAGCATTTTTAACTGTTGGTCACAGTTTCATTAATTCCCATACATTCTAGTCCCTGCTGTTCCCAAAACAGTATGTTCAGTGAATGAGAGCTCAGGTTGAAAAAGAATTCGTAGTTGAGTTTTTGCTCTCTTATCCAATAAAAACTGGGTATACTGAGGAAAGTGATTATGGGTATCCTGTATCAGCTGTATAAATTGTACTATTTAAGTGTTGCATGTAAGTGTTACAATCCCAACTGGATTTGTGACTTAGTAAAAGACATTTAGAACCTTACTCTGGATTGGGCCTTGACTCAGATTTTCTTCATCCTAAAATACAGACAGTTAATGTTGAACTAATTGAATTGCTTGCAAGAAGAAGACAAACTTTTGTTGTGGTTTTTCAGTCTTGCAGCAGGACGAGTCAGTATGCTGGTGCAAAATTGATCATATATAATTGAAGAAAATTGCTTATATGTAACCAGAAAGTACTGAAGTGATACTAGAATATATATACACTAACTATGAAATACCTTGTAGTAAAAAAAATCCAGAGAAAATGTGATATCAGTGAAACTTGTCTGAAATGACCAATAAAAATATGCTGCTTAAATTAAGTATCTTAGCAGAATTCTTTCTAAGAGAAAGTAAGCATGAATGTACTATACTGTAAGTCTGTAAGTACTGTAAATACTGTAAGTATGCTAAAGGGTAAATATTAGAGAAAGAGAGCTTCCTCTATCTTTGAGGAATTCTTAAATTCTTTAGGCTTAATTATATCTTTTATGGTAATGATATGTGTGCTGATGAGTGTCTTCTAATCAGTCTTTTTAGTCTTCTTGTAGTGCAGGATTGTGGCTGTGACCCAAATATTGAGAATGAGCATGATTATGAAACGGATGAGAACTAAAAGGAAAAAAAAAATATTGTAAGCATAAATTTAAAAAATCAACTGCTGTTACAACACTGGTTTGTAAACTTTTGCTGGTGTATAGACAGGATGGTTCACATTCTGAAACTGTTTTCAGCCAATCAGTTTCAATCACCATGTTCAGGATCCCACACAGTCTGAGCATGAGTCCAAGAGAAAACAGCATTTAGCACTTGATCACTTTCAGAGATAGCTCAAAATTATACACTACAGTACCTTTAATTCTTTTGTAACCTGGAGAATAGTACAAGCAAGAGAAGCCTCATATAAATTTATATGTACACCAGAAGTTAAATTCAGAGTCACAGCTCACGTCCTTTATAGTTGCATGTGTTATTTATAATAAAGGAACTACTCTCTACTGCCATCAGTTACGTTTAGACTTTGAGAAGCCAGGAGATACTTGTATCTGTCTGACTTTAGTGACAGAAAATCTGACAACTGACAAAAAAGCAGTTTTTCAGGACCTGGGTTAACTCAGCTTTAAAAACCATAACAGCATAGTACCTCTACCTGTGAGAATGTATTGAAAGTATAGGTATGTCTGATGTCCATTTGGTAGGTGGAATATTTACAGAAACGTACACAAAACTTTGTTTCAGAACTATGTGATATCTGACTGTTTTATACGTGTGGATGTGTTCAGTGTTGCAACTTAATTGGAAACATTTTCCATGAGAGCAGCACAGCATCAATGTTTGCTGCTGGCCCTTCCATGTTCCAGAGTGGATGGTACTGTATTTTAAACAGCAGCTTTACCCAGCCCCAGCTTTGCTTTCCTGATGTTTCCTCCCTCTCCACAGTGAACCTCTCCCTCCCCCTCAGTGTAAATGTGTAGCTGTGGGTGATGTGGACCCAGTACCTGACCCTGACTAAATCCCTGCATGAGCATTTTGCCAAATCTCTGGTGACCCAGTTAACTGCAGAGCCCCACGAACTCCTTACTTTGGCAAAGAAAAAGCAGCAAGCATGGGAGTGGAAACGTGGGCCAGAAATGGAACTTCCTTTTCCACTGAAAGACTCATTAGGAATGCTTGCAAAGCTACAGCTTTATTGGGCTGCAGAGGCTGCCTAAAAACTACAAAATCCATTCAAATGATGTTTCTGATGAAACAGTTTTGAACGAGAACAAGGAACCATCAGATGAAGTACAAAGGGATTGTTACTGTTCTTGCATCCACCAAGTCTTGATTTTGTACAATTTACTGAAAAATCTGTGACATTCCCTAGCTCTTGCAGTTTTCTCAGGATGGTAAGAAACTGTTGAATAAATTTGCTTTATAATTTGCTGCAAATTATGTATTTTAAGTCAAGTTTTTTGAGTTTCTTACCAGCCTACCATTTCATTTTCAGCCTGCCATAAACTTTCTGAATGTTGGACCTAAAACTGTTCACATAATAAGCTGAACTTTAGTTTTCTAGAAGAATTTTTTAATTCACAAAGCTGTCAATAAGAAAGTGAAATACTTATTACTTGAAAATCTCATTCAATTACTACTTTTTTTAAGTTGTATTTTACTACATTTATTTATTTATTAAAACAGTAAATATTTTTAATACTTTCTTCTGATATTTTCAGAATTAATTTTGTAGTGCTTTTGCCTTTTGAAAAAAAAAAAAAAAAAGTTTTTTGGACCAGTTGCACCACAACAAGTGTAAGCAGTTTTCTGGCTTTTTTTTTTTATGTCTTTGCCTGATTTGTAATCCTGTGTAACTCCTGCTCTCACCATGCTAACCTATCATGTTCATGGTTTGTTCTTGTGAGACTTTCTAGGTGTTTTACAAAGCAACTAAAAACTACTGTGGCAGCTGTTCCCTTGGAAAGGCAGAGAACTCCATACTTCACTCACCTGCAAGATCATTCGTAGTCATTACAGTTGTAATAATTCTTGCTGTAAATCGAATGAATTCTGGTTAGTGGAACACATAGGACACATTTATACTTTAAAAAAATTATGAAATACCTATTTTTCAACAGAAGATAATCTTTCATGAAAATATATACTGTACACACTCCCCCTTTTAGTCCGTCCACTCTTCACTATTTTGGCTTCAGAGATCGAGCTCTCAAAGCTGACTGACAATGTATTAAGGGTCTTTTTTAATGAGAAAGTCACAGATATAATTAGCATTTTTATATCTATCACACTAGATTGGATGTGGTCAGTTTACTGCTTTTCTTTCTGTTCAGCCCCTCCTTCGGTAGCTGACAGTGAGCTACACACACAGTTGAGTTAGCATGACTTAACCATTGGGAATGTTCACTTGTGTGCCTTCAGGCTTTGCAAATACAAGGAATTCAGCTTCCCTTCCCACAAGGAACTTAAATATTAATTATTTCACACTTGCAGCAGAGTAAAAGTATTTACAAAGTTTACTCTCACTGTTCACCAAACGCACCACAACTTCTAATTACTTTTTTTCATGTATAGAAATACATCCATAGAAATAGATCCAGCATCACTAGGTGATGAGTTTTATAGCGAGACTATTTTAAACAAGTTTTGTGAAGATGAGAAAGGCACTTCTGACAAACAGCTGTAGAATTGTTCATGCAGATCACTGGGGAATTGCCACAGGAACTCCACAAATGATTGTTCATAAATTCTGTCAAGAAATGTAATTACAAGTAGCCATAAAGGTATTTAGCATTAAGTGTGTCTTTATTTGTAGAAAGCTTTTCAAAATTAGCACTGTCTGATTGTAGACCTGAAATTTTAGTACCTTTTCATGCTGGATCACTAGTAACTTTATTAAATCATAGAACATGGAGAAATTTTCCTCACAAAGACAGGCTTTCAGTTATTTCAATTCAAGTTCCCTTAGCCATATTCACACTTTCAGTCATTGGTTTTTATCATTGGTGTCAAAGATAAAACTTGTTTTCAGAAGACTCTGTGGTATCTGAGTCTCAGGCATCAGCACTAAGGGAAACTAAGGCAAGCTCTTTACCTACCATAATTGAGTAAAGACCTATGAAAAGAGGAATTAGGAGAGCTCAGTACTTCACACCAAGTTGTCTGTAGCTTACTTGCAGAGGTGTATACAGACAGGCCCCAGGTCAGGGCGCTCGCTTGTCCGGAATCTTTGGTCTCCCAGAGATGCTGCAGCTGAACCAGCTTACTGGCTGCACTGACAAACGTGCACAGATTCTGAAAAGCAGATGAAAAAGAGAGAGAACCTCTGCTTCTGCCATGGTATTATCTGAATAAGAGTAGCTTTTTCATTTAGAAAAAAAAAAAAAAAATTACACTTTTCCAGTATTTGGCAACCCAAGTGCTTCAGCTTCTCAGTAAGGAACAGTGAAGCAAAAACTGGAAGTTGCCAGAAACAAGGGACTGGTTTCTGAGGTACTGCCCAGCAAGAAGCTCAAAGAACACAGTTGCTACTGTTGTTGACAAATGCTTGACAGAGGCAACATATAATAAGAAGCAAAGAAACAAAAAAAGCTTCTCAACCTGCTCCATGAAACTGTTTATAAAAGTCAGCTAAAATGAGACTGACCTAGTCTAAACAGCAAGGTTGATTGAGACCATCTGTTACCATTATGTCTGGCAAACCAAACCACAAAGGAATGAGAAAACTGACAAGAATGTGTGGAAAATTAGTCCAATTGGAGGGAAAAAATAGTAACAGGAATGCACTGTTCACTCAGTCCCCCTTTTAAAGGGGATTTTGCAAAGGCAGCAGGTAGAGAGGACTCCACACAGGCCTTTGTGCCATGCCTGGATTTCTGCTGCAAGTAAGGGCTTGGAAGCTTTTGTCCCCATTTGTATCATCTTTTGCATTAGCAGATCCAGTTAATCTCAATTACATTTTTACTTTGTCTCTTCTAAGAAAAGACCATCTTTAACCTTTGTAGGCATTATCAGATGATATTTTTCTTGCAAAACTGTGACTAAAAGGGAAAAAAGAAATACGTCACAATCCCTGTTTCAAACGCTTTGATGCTCTGCTCTCTTCCTCTTGTGTTAAAGGCTTATTGGTTGGGATTATGACATTAGGACTAAAGTGGCAGTAGAATGTCAACGTTTTAAGTATTTGCTACTTTTAATTAAGGCACCACCAAATAACAACTCATCTCAGAACATGCCTTTTCCCCCCCCCATAGAGTCTCTATTTTCAGTGCTGTTTTCCAGCTACTCACAGAAGAAAGAACATGTATCTGAAAACTGGTTGGTTATTCTGAAAGCTAACCTAAATGACAAATTCTTCCACGAACATATATACAGAAGAGAGTCCACTAATAAATACTTACAGAAAAGAAAAGTAATTTCATATGAAGATCTAATTTCAGATAATCATGTAGCACTTACCATGGCCAGGTCTATTATCCACTTCTGCAGTGTTAGCATGTACCAGCACCCCCAAAATCTTATATTACATTAAGTTTCATAGCACTGAAAATTATAGGATACAAAGTTCTCAAAAGTGCCTGAGGAATAAGATTTTTTTAAGCATCTGGAAATAATCTTATTGAAACTTTTTAACAGACTACAATCCAGATAAAACATACTAAGAACTGGTTGAAACACTAAGTGTTCCTATTTTTCACAATGTCTTTGGTCAAATAGTGTCTGGTGTTTCTCAAAACCTGCTCCAAAGCAGATTTGAGATTTAAACCCAAGTCCTATTTAGAAAAAAAAATGAAACAGTGCTGCCTTTGTTGTAGTAAGTAAAACCTGCATGGGCAGGAATCAAAAAAAAAAAAAAAAAAAAAANCTACTCGGCATCCCTGTCAAAAAGATGTAAATTAAGAATTTAGTTTATTCTTTATCAGTTGGGAGCCTTCTAAAGCACAGCAAACATATAAAGCTTACTTCCTGTAGAGGTTTTACTGTGATCCCAGAAATCAGCATGTGAATGTGGAATACATGTTGAGGGGTGCCTGAGAATAATTTACAGTAGTAGCACACAAGAAATTATGACACAGCTGCTATGCAAAGAACTACCAAACAAGCCACATAAAGCAAACCTCCCAGATTTCAAAGGATACATGACTGCATAGAAAAAAGCTCGTTTCACTTTTCCACTGAAATGCATAATACAGTAAAGGAGAATGGCATCTGCAATAAACAAAAGATGGCTCATCATAGAAAGGACTGAAGGGGCCCAAACACAATCCTAGACAGTTCCACTGGGCACAAGGTCTGTGGGAACTCCTTTCTTACAGCTTTAGTCTCTCAAATGTGATTGATGACCAAAACACTGTAAGCTCCAAAACTAAGCTTTTCTTAGAGTCTGGAGTGTTTAGTATGTTTCTCTCCCATGGGGAGGCACCAGACAAAAGGATGAGTTTACACTGTGACTCTGTGTAATAATTAGGCTTTTCTCCTCTACCTGACCATCTCTTTCAATGCCATTTAAAAGAATTCGGTTTTATATGAGATGTTAATTCCCTCTTCCCCCCAACTCCAGCATCACTGCAGTGGAGCACTGTACCTACAGGCAGAGACTTGGAGTGCTGAATGAGCCCCATTTCATTTCCAAAACATGGCTTACAAAAATTACCTTGTGCAATGACGATGGGATACTCCAGGTATGTCTCCAGGGGGTAACCATAATAGATCTGGTACCTCAGAAACACAAGGAGGCTGAACAGAGAGATACAAAACATGACTGCACAGAGGGACACAAATGCTTTCACAACTTTTATACTGTTTTGGTGGTGCCAAAAGGCTCCAGATAGGTGTAGCCCTTGCTGTCAAACTGATCAAACAAACACTGGCACACAGAGCAAGCCTGATCATTCTGTAACCTATTTCTGTTACCCTCGCTGTCCACACTTCTCATCAAGGTCTTTATGTCAGTAAGGCATAATTTTATTAATTATAACTGCTGAGAAAGAAATAAAGGCTTCCAGACCTAGGAGATACCTTCTCTCTGCTAGAGCCTTGGCACCTCTAGGATAACTCTGATTTCTTTGTTTATGTCTGTAGTTCAATTTTTACATTAAGCAAGTTTTATAGGGGTAGAAAATGTCTTCCAAGCTATCTAATGTATACTGTTATGAGATTGCTCAGTGTAGCTCTACTGGTCAGACTGTCTGTTTCTAAGTGCACCAACAATGGCAATTTTCCTTCCTGCCATTCTACACTACAGTACCTAAAAGGAACTGAACTTTTATAATGTTTTCTGTACTTCCAAATCTCCTGCAAGTCCGTGGTGTTAGATAGAAAATTTAAAGCTGTATAGAAAACAGAAAGGACTCAGAGCAGTTTTATGTAAGAAAAAAAAATTATGGTTTCTGGTGTAGAAAAATGGCAGAAGGAACAGCCTTCTATGTAAGAAACTGGCTTTTACAGTATTCAGAACTGAAATATCTGAACTTCCTAGAAGTGCTATTTGATATAGAGTCAAATCAGACTCCTAGCTGCCAGCACCATGTTTCTGTGTCACTCCTCTGCCTGGCCACTCTGTGTTGATTTCACAGAACCAGCTCAGCTCGTACTGGTAGTCACGCAGCTCCCTGCAACTGAATTCAAAGTCTTTAAAGGTAAAATGATATATAGTCTACTAAATACACAAACAGTCACAATAAATGTTTCAAAGAAGACCAGAACCTGTAGTTGTGTGGGTACTGTGGTTCTCACACAGGTGCTGAAAAGACATTACCAGCTTCTCCATGCTCATCTCAAGTATTACTTACAAAGCCTTTTGAAGGCACTCCAGCACACAGGAATGATTTAAGTGCTGTCACCACTTTTTGGCTGAGGCTGTGGGGTCAGTAATCTCTGCTGGAACTCCAATTTGCTTCATTTACTCTGAGGTGTGTTAAGGGTAAACAGCAGCAACAGGGGTTCAGTGCTGTAGAGAGAGGCGGGCCGGGAGCGGCCACAGCGTAACCTGAGGGATTCTGCACAGCTTCACTGAGAGGTGTCCGTAAACCTGAGCCGTGGCCCTGCCTGGAGACACGGCACAGGCGCCTTCAGAAACACCACGCCGTTTTTGTGAGGGGATTTTTCTGAATGAAACCCCCTTCCCTAGCTTGGCGCAGGGAGGAGGCAGCCACCCGGCTGGATATTCTGCCCACCTCCACCCCTCGGTTCGGGTGGAGGGCTCCTCAAGGTGTTTTCTCTCACTTGTACCCACACCTGAACGTGCACGCACCGAGTTTATTTATTTGTCATTTCATACAATCCTCTTTAAGCAAGATTTAATACGCCTAGCCCATATAAGCTCATTACAGGCTCACAAGTCTTTGGAGTTTGACACGGCTTGTAATTTTCTTAAGGAATTATTTAAGTCTTACTGATTCGGGTGAGGGAAGCCTGTCTGACGAGTACAGCTACCAAAACCACAGGGCACACGGGCCACTGAATAACCTAAACACAGGCTTACACCGTCTGCTGCTGCTGCTGTATGCAGCGACATGCGTGGTCCGGGATGGTTTGGGGCAGGTTAAAAAAGCCGAGTTTCCCTTTAAATGACAACGCGAAATAACTAAAACAGGAAGTTCCTTCCCGAAAGGCTCTGTAGGCTCAGCTGGCGGGGCTGGTCCGGAGCTCCGAACGGGGCGATGTGGCACCGAGGGAGCGGGGAGTGCTCGCCGCCCCCAGCCCGCCCCTCAGCGCGCCCTCACGCCTGACCTGAGCCGCGGAGGAAGGAATGAATCCCTGGCTGCCGCAACAGCCCCAGGGCCCCGCACCCCTGGCCGAGGGGACCCGCGGCTCCAGCCGCTGCTCCCGGCCCAGGCCCGGTGTGCTCCCGCCGCCTTACCCGGCCAGCTCCAGGAGGAGGCTGGTCACGCTGAGTCCCCACGCCGAGCCGGCCCTCAGCACCGCCACCAGCTGCGGCAGCTTGATCACGGCACACACGGCCCAGGTTGTCAAGTGCACCAGGTCCAGCAGCCCCGGCGCCATCCCGCTCCGGCGGCCCGGGACGGGGAACCCGTGGAGCGGCGGGCGAGGTGTGGTGGGACGGTGGCGCCGGCGCGGCCCTCACGGAGCGCCCGGGGCGCCCGCACTGCCCGGGGCACGAGGAGGAGAGAGTTGGGCCCGGCGGAGCATCCGCGACCCAGTCGGGAGGGGCAGTGCCACGGTCACCCCCGGCCCGTGGTGCCGAACACCGCGGTGACCGAGGGGACACGCGCGCCGGCCCCGGGCCGCTGGTTGTGGCCTCCCTACGTCTGAGACCCTCGGTGACGGGGCCGAGAACCGCTCCGCTCCAGGTTCAGAGTGTTGGTCCTGGAATGACTTTGTTACCATAAGCAATATATCCAGAACAGGGATGATGTGATGCTGTGGCGGCCGTGGGCCGTGTTCACCCCGGAGCAGTGCAGGTCAGCTCCGGCTTTGGAACTGAAGGCTGGAGCTCAGTTTTCTCCCCCAAAGGAGAGTCCCGACTGCTCCAGCGCCCGTGGTTTTCAGGTCACTCTCTGGACTGCTGTGGAACTAATTCCTGCAGCAGGGATTGCATGGGTCTGACAGCAGCACTTTATTTTTACAAGAAAAATGTGCAGCAAAATTAAAAGTTGCTAAATGCTGGACTTGTCAGATGATACTGATATTGGCTGGAATAAACTTTCTAACACAACCTGAAGTATTAGAAAGTAAGCATTCTTGTGCAGGACACAGTGGATTTATTCTGTGTCTGGAGTGAGATTTTACAGCAGGGTTTTTATTCATTATAACTATACATATTCATTAAAACATGCTTCTTACTTAATATATAAATATAATTTTCCTAGAACTAATTTGCATGCATTCACCTCTTACTGAAGTTTATGGTTCCGGAGGTTTACCTCACCACGGGTCTTGGTGACTGTATTCACTGAATGCTTTGATATTAAAGGTGACTTTCCCTTGAAGTTTTTCTTTGTGCGTGTGCTGTTATTTCTTGTTATATAAAATTTTCTAAAAACTCACTGTAGGCCTCCTTATCCGTTTCTCCACGGGTTCCAGCTGTATTTATCATCCTGTGTGCATACCTTTACATTCTTTTATCTTTTTTTGCCAGTTAGTCTTTCAGCAACTTCAGGGTAGAGAAAATTTTTATTCTTTAAGTTACTTATCACAGCTTATTGGAGATGGAGTAGCTTCTCCGGAACATACACCTACCCACCATACACGGTTATATACAAAAACAGTCAAGCTTTCGTACTTTTCAGTTTGTCAGAACTAAATAAAGGTTATCCTAGGAATACACAGCTGTACTGATTACACTTGGACACAATCTTGGTTCTTTCGTGCCTACATATGGCCAGGACTGCTCAGACTGTCAAATCCACACCATTAATTCAGAGTTTTATGTAGAACATAATTGCTTTAACACGAAGGGTTATTTGCAGGCATAGCATTTCTTCTTTTTAATTTTAATGAAAGTTGTATTTCACTATGATCAATAGTTCTTAAAACAGGTATATAGCACTAATTCCACATACCCTTGGTGGTGTTTTAAAACAGTTTTTTAAATTCTGAACTTGTAAATCATGTTGCCCTTTGGTAATTCAGTCATAAAAGGAAGCAGGTATGTAGAAGTACATAAAATCTCAAAACTCAGAAATAAATAGCCCCAATACAAAATTCTTACGTGGAAACTGCTTCTGTTAATATAATTCAAAGTAATCAAGCTTTTCAAAGGCAATAAGCTAAAAGAAGAAAAGAAAATTTGGGTTTACCTTAAATAATAACTGTTCCAAGATTTTATTGATAAACTGAGTTGTTGATTTTGTGGGAGCATTATGTACGTGAAAAAAGTTGAGAAATTGTCATACAAGATGAAGTTACTTAAAGTTAGGTCTGAGGTGTAGATGTGTCTGTCATTTCAGATAATCTGAGAATAACAGAGAAATATCTAAGATAGAAGTTGCATATCTGCACTATGGTATGGGTGCTGATCCAAAAACCTATAAAATTGTCAGTAATGTGTACTGCCTTGTACCTTCCTAGAGTAATCAAGAAGCTGAACTAACTTCAAACTATTAAGCAGGTCCATGAGCCCATTGTATTAAACCGTTTTTATATTTAAGAAGATAGTAAGTATTTACCTTTAGTCAGCATTTCACCTTTTTAAAAACACATCCTGCTTTGCATTGCAGGCAGTCAGATAAACAGGATGATTCACCATCCGTCCCCTGCCCTGTGTAATGGTCCCGCTCTGCATCTGTTCACTGCCCTTGTGAGCAGCAGCTTAGGGAAGGAACAGACGTCACAGTGCTGGGCAGGCCTGTCCAAGGTCATGAGGAAAAATTTAATCTATGAGCAGTATGAGAAATTCTTCCTAGTCTGTTTAAATTATTTAGTTCTACATCAAGTTTCAGTTTTGGTAAGTTGCAGCAGAATGCAGGACCCCTTCAAATAACAGTTCAGGAAATGGATTCATAACATCCGAGTCTCCAGTGCAGATTGCCAGTTCTGCAGCAGATGGGCAGTGGTTTAACACTGCTGCACCTCAAATGGGAATGCACATGTTGATTCCTATTGAAAATAACACAGAGAAGGAAGATAATCTTCCTGTAGTAACTAAGGACAAAAAGCCAAAACATTTTTTTCCCCATAATGATGTTGGCTTATCACAGTTGAGTTTTGAACAGAATAATGCCTTAAATTTTGTGGGTTTGCAAGGAATGCAGAGAGTGCACTCTTGCTGGTTATTTCCACTAACAGGGAATAGTTAATTTTATAGATAATTGATGTTTTAATCTCTAGGTTACAGTAAAGGAGATTCCACCATTGAGGACCCTGTGCGGATGGGGACAATCCCTGGGAGACACATGAAGGAAGGCTGGGGGTGGACAGAGTTGCCGGGGTCAACAGGTTGCAGGAGGCTCTGTTGTTTGCCCAGGGAAAGGAGTGTGAACACAGTGTGTCAACCCATAGAGCTCGGGAAAGAAACCAGAGGAATCAGACATACCAGCACAGTTGCAGGGCTGTGATCTCTTACGGAGCACAGGGACAGTATGGCACAGCACATTACAAGTGGGAGGATTCAAGCTTTTTTGGAAAAGCAGACAGGGAAATGAGTAAAAGTTGTGTTGTACACCAAATAGTTTCTATTTGCCTAGAGCTTTCCCCTGCTTGTTGGAATAAGCACTGAGCCAGCTGAGAGCTGAGGGTTCAAAATTGGTTGGGACACTGGCATGGGGAACATTGTGCAGGCACCTTCTATAAATTGTCTGATCAGGAAGAGGAAGCGGATGATTTAAATAACTACAAGGAGCTCACAATTGTAGGTACAGGCTGCTTGGGAACACAAAATTGCTCTAAATAACTACAGGGAGCTCACAATTGTAGGTACTGGCTGCTTTGGAATACAAAATTGCTCTGCTCCCTGGAGGAGCACCCAGTGGGGTAAAAGCAGTCCAACCAATTTTTGTGGGTCACGAAGAACATTCCTTTTTGACCCAGATGCTGGATTTGTTACTCAAAAACAAAGAAGGAAAGAAATAAAAATAGGCAATGTCCAGGTAAAGGGCAGCCTTGGCATCAGTGGCTCCAGTACCTTAGAATTAAGACCCCAAGAGAAGTAAGGAAGACAAATAGTAAAATAAAGATTCTGGGCTTCAGAAGAACAGAATTTGTCTTGCTTGGGAAATTGGTTTGTCAGGACCTCTCAGGAACTTGCGATGGCAATGGAGATCAGGAGGGTGCATTGAAACTCAAAGAGAACATGCTCACAGAACAAATACTGTCTCATCTGGTGAGCTGGAACTCAAGCAGGCAGAGGAACAGCTTGGCTGTTCCTGAACTGAACCTCTCTGAACTGAAACACCAAAAAGGGAGGGCTGGAAAGATGGAAAAAGGTATGATCTACCCAGGCATGAGGGAATGGACTTGAACACTGGAACAGTGGCCCAGAGAGGCTCTGGCATCTTCATCTGTGGAGATTTTCACAACTGAGCAGGACAAGATCCTGAGCAACCTGGTGTAACATCAGTGTTGGCCTTTCTTTGAGCAGGGGCTTGGCCTAGAGGCCTCCAGAGGTCCCTTCTCCCACATGACTCTGATTTCCTGTACTTTAGTCCTTATGCAAGCTGTGTATTTGAGGCTCCATTCTGCCACCAGACACATCAAGACTAAGACAAGGTAAAAATTATCAAGATTTTAAAACAAAATTGAAAAAGGATGGCTATGATTTTAGGTACTCTTTTCATTTGGTTGTCTTTGCTGAACACTTGTAGTGCCCAAGGACTGTGCGCTTTATTGTTGAGTAGTAGACTGATGCAGAGTTGTCATAAAAGCTCACCTTGAGGAAGAGGTTATCTCTGTGCTGAGGCTCCTTGGTGGCACAATGACACTGCTTCAACCCTGATTTGGAGATCCTTCTCTTATTGAAGAAGTCTAATGGATCCCCGTGTGCTTTGTGTTTGAGGTTACGTTGTACAAATATGCATGACACGAGTATAAAAGAAACAGTGGACATTGCGTGTAGTTTGTTGGTTCTGTCTGCAGTGTGTTGTATATATTTATGGCAACTGCAAACATGACCTTATTTATATAAGGTTTACTTGATGTTAGGCTGAACAGAAGCATAACAAATTGAATGAAAGTACTATAAGCAAAAATCCTCAAACCCTCTTGACTCAATGTTTGGTCTGTGGAATGTTTTTCTGAGTTAACAGAAGGCCTTAAGGCCATTCTGGGTAATGACATTTATCTAAAATAATATTGCTATCTAAAAAGTAGTACTGAAAGAGCCTAGAATGCCAAACACAGATTTTAAAACCTAACCCAAAACCCTAACAAAGCTAGGATCTGGGAGGAGCAGAAGAGAAGAAAAATATACTAACTAGTGTCCCTTTTAGAAAATCTGCATTGAGCTTGTAGCCCAGAGAGGAGGTTGAGCTGCAGCTTTTGGATCTGGAACTGGTGTTGTTCTACATCCACACTTACCCAAAGAGGAGGCTCCAGCAAGAGTTGAGACTGTGAGTACATAAGGGCAGCAGCCCTTCCTAAGGTCCTGGTGAATGATGCCTCCTGCACTCTTGCTAAATGTCTTAAGATTCTCCCAGAGTGTGCAAATGGATTTGCCAGCACTGAGGAGCAGCTACAGTTACAATCATGCTTATTCCAGCAAAGATCATCTCACCAGGTCTGAAACACTGCCAGGTGCGGGTTTCACTCTGGCCTTTATAGGGCTTTTTATGTATCTCCATGGTAACACAGTGCTAGCAACTGTGTCAGCATTCCATTAAGTTTTGTGGTAGAGAGTTGATGTAAACACTGTGTTTTCAGTCTATTTTGTTTTAAAGAGACATAGCAGTGTAACTGCTAAATAAGCATTGTGATAGCTGAAGGTGGCTCTAGGCTACATCTTAGGTTTGTTTCTTGTTTTCAGCAACACCTGCAGTTGGCATAAGAGCTACTGCATGAATAAATTTGTTAGTTCACAGATCATATAAAATATGTCCAGTGATGATATTTGGTTATTAGTAATTGGGCAAAGTGAACCCACAGTTTTAAGTGATCAGGTCATGGAATAAACCCAAATGTCATAATTTTTATATTTATTGTGCCAGTATATTTGGACATTACTTCTTAATGCAATTTATCAATCATTATATGCCAGCTGAGACTTTCCTCTGGGTTAAGAGACAGTTAATAGAAATTTGCAGTAGTTTTGCTCCATCAGCCTGGCATAAAGGCCTTGTGCTGATGTGAGGCTGTAACCCCAGACACCTGGAAATTCCATTTTTAAGTGCTGGCAGTTTTGCAGATACATAGGTTCACACAGCTTCTCAGAGAGGCTTTGGAAAGGTCACAAGCTGAAGTCTGTCTGTGGGGTCTATGCCCTGTGACAGAAGAGGGCTGTGGGCAGGCCTGTGCCAGCACCTCTTCAGCCTTCAGCAGAATTCTTGAGCTACCTGGAGACCCATCTGTGTTTCAAGGAATTAATTGACACAAACATGAAGTTTTCTGAAGAAGGAAAACATATCTGACATGGATTCAGAGTAGCAAGTCGAGTTTTTAAGAGAGGCATTCAGATTTAGAAAAGTTTTAGTGGTTTGTATCTGTGCAGGATTTAGGAAATGCAAATTGAGGCCCTGACAATTATTTTTGGTTTCTAAAACCAACAAGCCAAACAATACCCCACTTTAGAAAACTGTTGTCTGATTTAGGAAGAACTTTAGTTCAGAAATTTATTTCTTTATAGAAGCTGAGCAATGTGAATATGCACATAATACATACAAGCAGATGATGCCCTGACTGGCAGTATTGCCCATCTAATGTTCATACATAATCATCTTCTCCCTTCCCAGTTCTAGGAATCTTACTGTTTATGCAGTAATTGTCTCAGCATAATGAGGCCTTCTTTGTAGGAAAACATGTTTAGTTATTTTGTTTACTTTAGAGTAATCTAAAGGTCAAGAAACAGTTTTAAATATAGTTTCTAAGAAACAACTGGATTTACAGTTGTAAGAAAAACTTATTAAAACTTTATGGTTAAGGTGCCATCTGGGAACTATATAGAAAGACTGTTCTAAAAGCACAAGAAACACAGATTCATATGAAATTATGTATGTTATGTTTTTTAAAAATACATATTTCATACTTTTTAAATTTAAATGGAACTCAAAATGAGAACACACAAAATCCGGATGTACTGGAAACACCTGTTCACATTATTAATAGTATAACTATACTCAAAATTATAGAAGAGAAAGCAGTATATAACTAAGGGAAGAACTAAATCAGTACAGCTACCTGCTTGTGCTCTTCAACTGAAAGAAAGAAAATGAATTCTCTAAACACGGATAATCCCTTTTTCCCGTGTTTGAGATCTGGCAACAAAAGGGAAAAAGGCTTATAAAACTGAAGCCCAAGTGACAGACCATAAGAATGCTTTACAAGTAACTTACCACACAGTTTAATATCTACATATTCTCTTTGATAAATGGAATTTCCACTGATTATTTACAGATTTCACTACTATTATAATCTCATCCAATCTTTCTAAGACACTCTGCTTATATAAATAAGGATTAGTTGGCAAAGTTATTTATTGTAAAAGAAAAATGACTGCTAAACTTGGGATGAAATTGCACTTTAGAGATTGTCTGTTTGCTGCCTTCTATTTGCAGGTGTTGAGGCAGTTTTGATTAGGACCCTGGATGCTCCCAAAAGGTCTTTTCTGGAGGTTGCTGTGCATGGTGGAGAGACCCAAACTAACTTTGGAAATGTAATGCTGGAGAGCTAATTGCAGCAGCATAAAATAATTTATGTGTAATTATTGGGGAAAGGGTAATAATTTAACAAAATCAGATGTCCAGTTCTACACAATGTTCCCATATCACACAGATTATCTCATCTATTCCACATAGGAAACTTTGATTCTCAAGACATTCCCCCTTAATCATTAAAATGTCAAAATGCTTAAGAGTTGCTATTGATTTCAACAGGAAATAGGAATGAATTGGAGTTCTGTGGTGAACAGAGCAGATCCTATCCAGTTGTTGCCCATTATTATTTTAGAGTAATTTCGATTAGCTTGAACTCAGACTCAGAAAGTCAAGATATTAGCTTAATTGCACATCAAGAGGCAGCACAGTTGTGGGTTGGTGTGATCTTGCAACAAGGCACAGAACTACATTTTCCAAGGTTGGACTCTTCGACAATTAAGCCAAAAAATATTGCATACTTTGGCTCCTTTTCAGGTATTCCTACCGACTTTCCAGTTGTGATCTGTTGGCCTGAAGTGACCCGTGCAAGGGAGTATTCAGCAGAGGGGAGTGCAGGGCTTCTGTGCTGTACACACGTCACCACTGCACGTCCCCACTTCAAGAAATGCCTGGCACCTCAACGGCTGCTTTAACTGATTAAAGACACAGGACTACATGCTTTTACTGAACCAAAACCACTACAACTTCCTTACATTTTTAGAAGAAAATTGGTTGTTGCCATTCACAGACATGACATAATATGTTCTTTGAGAAGTGTGGCTGTCAGGAGGGCACTAAACAAGCCTCTCAGATGTATGTGATTAAAAGAGACACATCTAGACTTCATAAAAAGTATCCTATATGAGTAGCTAGAAGAATTAGAAATATATTTCAATTAAAAAAAAAAGTGAATAATCTGTATTGTAGAGGTGAAATCTATTTAAGCCTGGTATAATTAAAACAGGAATTTTTAAAAAATTCTTTGTGAATGCATTTGAAAAATCATTTTTGCCAAATATGTTCTGATCCCAACAGCTCTGGTTAGTCATATAATTGGTGAAAAGCTCTTCAGACAGTCATTCAATTTATACAATAAAAGACAAACCCTTTTAAATACATCCCTCTTGATGGAGGTGTTTAACCTTCAAAGGTGGATATTCCTCAGGGAATCCATTTCAGTGCTGTATTATCTTTACTACTAGCTTCCCAAAAAGTTAATGTGATTCTTCCATGCTAAAACTTAAGTTTGTTATTTTTGCTGTTGCCTGACACTCCCTCGAAATGCAAATTATTCATTTTCTCATTCCAGAGCTGCACACATATCTAAAGACTGCTACCCTCTTCCAAGACTGCTTGTTTTTTCTTTCAGGTTAAACTTTAACAGTCTTTTTATTTCCTTATGTGACATGTCTTCCCATACTCCAGTTGCAATTGCTGCTTCTCTAGACCCTGATTAGTAGCCCACATCTTTAGGCTAAGACATGGAAGGTCTTGTCCAAAACCAGAAGTGCTTCAGTTGGAACAATGCCAGCTCTAAGTGAAGTGGGAAGATTAAATCATGCACTGCTTAGACCATCCTCTTACCCTCCAGTTTGCAGGAACTCTCTGGGAGAAGGATTCTCTGGATTCACACACAGTAAACAGAGTCAAGAATCTGGAATTATTTAATGTAATTAAAAAGGCATTAAGCACTGCTTTAGTGTCCTTTCTGGTGGATTACTTGATGTAGAGTGAGTGCCATCTGGAGGTTAGGAAACATGGAGCTCTGTATGCTTTCATGCTGAAAAACAAAATCCCCGAGCTTTACAAATGAAATGTTCTTACATGAGTAGGAGCTTGAGCCTGACAGATACTGGGCATCCACCACTCAGTGGTGGTTTGTGACCCAGAGTAAGGCATGCAAGGGCAACGTCTCTTGCTGTTACACAATCACCAGTAAATGTGCAACCTCTGAGTGGCCTGTGCAGTTTTCTGAAAAATCTCTGGACAGCACAAGGACAAGTCTTGATCTGCTCTTTTCTCTCCTGCTTTCAGGTATGTGAAGACAAATGAGGTCCTGGTGCAGTTTTCTGCTCACAGGAGAGAGCAGAAAGCATTTCAGCTGAACAAGAAGTTTCCCATTTGGTGTGTCTGAACTCAGTTCTCCATCATCATTCATGTCTGCACAGAGTGGAATCAGCCTTCTTCACCTGGGCTGGTTGCATGATGTGGTCTTCCTTCTTTAGGTAACTTAGTTGTCATCTTGAAAGCCCTGATCCTCCAGTTCTCCCTGTGTTGAGGAAGCCAAGAGGAGAACCACTTGGAGTTGTGACTTCAGGGGGTGGGGCCTGGCTCTTCTTGCTACAGTGCTTTTTTTTTCGCATGAGACCACTTGCATCAGTGATCATGCTGGTCACAGTGGTCACCTTGTGTGCTGAGCTGCCTTCAGCTATTGAAGTCTAGCCATAAAAACAAATAGCTTTAATTGCAAAATGTGAGTGCACCCATCTCCATCTCAGACTGCAGCCTGTTGTGTCAAGGCAACACTAATGGCTTCTGTGTTGTGCTCCACTGAGGCCTGAGCATGATCCTGCAGAAGTTGCATACAGCTTAAAGGATTGGGTGTACCCTCTCCATGCTCTGCTCCTTGCAGATTTTTCCCTACAGAACAACAGACCATAAAGTTTCAACCTCTGCAATGAAGACGCACTAGCTGAACAGGCTTTTAGTATTGTGTTGATTTAGCTTGAGGATGGTTTCCCTGGGCAACCACAGATTTTAGGGACTATGAACCTGTTAAATTCAAGGTTGACAATCCTGAGGGTGTAAGACAGGTTGCTGAGCCAACACGCCTTCAGAGCAAAATGTGAAAGCCTGCTTCCTTGTCAATGAGTTTCCCTCAGCTAAACCAGAAAAAAATAAAAAGCATAAGAGAAAGGAATTTAAGAGCAGCAAATACACAGAAACAAAAATGAAAACTAGTGTGAAAAATATTTGGTGTCCCTCCCTCAGCAGGGAGTGGTGAAAAGCACAGAGCATGTCTCACATGCCTAAGTATTATTCTTTAGAGCAAGTTTAAACATGCAGATGACAGAAGCTGATGAATCTTTGTCTAATTACATGAAATGCAACAAGCTGCTGCGTTTTTGTTATGCTGCCTTTCAGAGCTGAAAGTGCATTGTTTATGATCTCTCATCTGAGCAGATCTCTATTAATTGTTTGTTTTCAGGAGATAAAATTCAGGAAGAAATGGTCTTTTGTCTGTAATCTCGTTCTTTCAGATGTTAGTGGTATCCTTACTGTAGATTTGCATGGGAAGATGGATGAGATCTTTAGAGCTGTCTGTGTGTGGCGCAGCTACCCAAATTACGAAGAGGATCATCTGTTATGGCATTGTTGGACAAGATCTGTTTTTACCCTTTGTTGCTGTTATATTGTTACTGAAGCACTAAGAAAGCTGGAGCTCACCCTCAAGTCTCCTCTTTTGTGCAGCCCTCTTGAAGAATTCATATTTACCAGTGCCCTGCCAAGCTCAGTATTCATTTGACTGCCAGTAGTTTAGTTGGTTGAGTTGGGAACTTTGCTTGAGAACACAGACATATAATTTGGCAGTGGCTTCTGCTCCTTTCTCTTACCCTAGATAAAACAAAGACCAGTAATAAGTTTACAAAATTGAAAGACTTGCTTCTTACAAAAGTACAACTTACTGAAATTATTTATAATATCAGCACTTTTACTTAAAATATCAGCACTTCTGCTTTCAAAATTAGAATTTAAATGTACTTGAAAATATCATACTGAATGTACATGAAAGTGTTGTAGAAATAAAGCAAAACAATTAGGGTTTTTTTTTTTTCCTTGTTGTCTTACGATAAGGTAACAGAGGGAAATGAATAATTTTAAAATGTGTTGCATAAAATGTTATCTGGGACGGAACTTACTCTGCTCTAGAACGGTTGTCATGTGGGAGGTTTTTTCTTTAATTTTTAGTAAGTGGCTTGGGTTTTTTAGTAAGTGGCTTTCAGCAGGATGATTATCTTGCAAATTTGCTCCGAGGAAATTGGTTCTTCAGCACGTCTTTTTGCCAAGTTGTTAACATTAAAACAGATTGAACACACGTAGGTAGCAGAGGAAAGCATTTCAGCTCTTTTATTTTTCCTAAAGATTATAGTAATAAGGAATTTGCCAGTAATGCCTAGGTATGCTTCAATTTGAAATACCAGCCTAGCTCAAATTGGCGAAAACTAAAAAGAGCATGGGTACAGTTAAATGTCTGTTCAAAATTCACCATTTGGTCATGGTCCTTTAGGAAACTCCAGTTCTGGTATCTTGGAATCGAAGTAAAAAATACAGTGTCAAATTTTTTGTCTTTAAATATATTGGTTAATGTTGATCGTAATTGAATGCCTGTTCAACTGCTCAGTTTGACACTTACAGCCCAGCTCTTACACCTGCAGATTCCTTGTACTAAAACCTGCTTTTCAGTGATGGGGCCCAGGGTTTTCTTTATTCCCATACTACATGAGGAGAGGGTGTTATTTTTGCTAAGCGAAGGTGAGAATACCACGTCCACAATGTATTCCTTGTGCAAATGCGAATAAATTACTTCTGTCCTGAATTGCTCTAGAAAACATTTGTCCAATGCCTTAAGCAAGACACAGCACCTTATTTTTTAAATGACCAATACTTTGCTGGCAGAAGTCCCTGGTAGGAGTTCCCAGAGCCATATTGCTGCAGGCAGACATCCAGGGGAGTATTCTGTGCAGATAGGCAGCTGTGCTAGGAGCACATGGAGTCAGAAGAACTGAGTTTTGCACTTCAGCTCTGTTCTATACCTGGTGTGGGACTGCAGGGCAAGTCCTTTGATTTTCTGTCCTTTGGTTTCCTTGGCCTGAAATGGAGAAAACATCAGTTGACCCATTGTTGTAGGAGTACTGTGAGTCAAGAGAGGAAACAGTTCTGTTCAGCTGTATCTGCAGCAGGACTCAAGGGACATCTGGGTTGACTCTGAGCTGCTTACTTGTGCTGCATCTAAGCTCATCTAAGCTGAAGCTGTACATCCTTCCAGCACAGCCATGTACCATGTGGAGCTAGGATCAATGGATTTCTGTGCTGCACTCCCCTGTCCAGTGCAGATATGCCCCAGGGGCAAATTTATGACTCTTCTGTTTATCACTATATGTCTTGGTATACTAGCACAGCACTGAGGTCCTAGAATTTTTTATCTTGATATGCAGCCATTATTTGAGCATTATCAGACTTGGGTGCTGCTGGATGGTGCTAATTAGTGAGAAATGTCATGGTCTCAGGCATTGCCCTACATCTAATTAAAGTCAGACCATCTAATGCATACCAGCCTTTCTCCATCATTGTTTTTGGGACAGGGATGTGGAACTGAAGGACAGTCCCCTGCAGGCTGTAGGGTATGTAGTTTGATGAATTCATCTTTAGGCATCTGGTTCTTCACAAGCCTTTCATACCCTTTTTCAAAAGTTTCTGTCTTCATAGCTAAAACTGGGAAGCAGAACATGCATCAGCTGTATGATGTGTTACATTAAGCATGAAAGTGAGTTTGCGCCAATATTCATGACTGTCAACCCCAGGGACAGGCACAGAGTCCTTCCTGCTGCCTTAGCTAGGGAATGAGCATGGAACAGGCTGAGCCTGTTGAGCAAGAGTCTGAGTCTCCCAGCACAACCGGGAGAGAGTAACACTGCCCTGGCTTTGCATGCGTCAGAGTCCTGGCATCAGCCTGTCCCTCGAGTAAACAGAGCCAGGCAAGACTGCAAACACGTCTCTGGGGAAATCAGGACTGGGATCTGTATCTCCTCGGGAGGGCTGAAGGGGGTGAAGGTTTTGGATGGTTTCATTTTCCATTTTAAAAAATCCTGAGTGCAATACCCTTTTTCTTCCCTTTCCTTTAGCTTGGGCAGTGTGCAGTTGGAAATAGAGCTGATTCTAATTTTACCAAGAATATTCTTCTAATAGACATCCTGATGATGTATACTGGAGTATAAACATAAACACTTACTCAAGACATGTGGCAGAGACAGGATCTTAATTTCGGGTTCCTTTAGGTCACTGTGCGTGCACAGTCAAAGCTTAGGTCATACGTGTGCAGCAGTCTGCTGAAACACCATAACAATGGGGCAAGTTCAGTAGATTTACAGACTGGGAATACAAAATTCTATTTTGGCAGAACACTCTGTTCAGCTTCCATTTCAGCCATTTCCAAACATATGAGAAGAGGTGATAATATCAGTGTGTCTGCAATAAATTACAAAGCTTGGCACTTGTATGTCTTCATTGTGGAAATCTCTAAAAGCTAAAAGACACTTAGCATGCAGTTCTTTGCCTCTCTTTTCAGCTTAAGCCCAGCATGCTGGGAGATATTACCACAGACTTTGTCCAGTGAAGGAGAACAGAGGTAATGTAAGCCTAGAAAGGAAAGTATTTAGGATCTGATCCAAAGTCCCTGCAGCAGCAAATTTTGTTTGATAGTATTGGATCAAGCCCTACTGCTGTCAGGGACCATCAGGGACCGTCAGGGCCATTGTCAAGACAAGCCAAAGAGGCATGAACTGGAGCAAATGACTTACCAGATTCTCTTTCCTCTCTTTTCAGCCTCCACAGACTCTCCAGATCTCATCCTGTTGGACCTGCTCTGCGCGCTCATCTGCCCAAGCCCAAGTAGCCGTCTGTGCAGTGGTTGCCAGTTCTGCTCAGTTGGGTGCTGCTAGGACACAGAAGGAGCTGGGGCCGGTTGCCCCAGGGGTGTGGTTGCTGTTTGCTGAGACCTAACCAAGGTATTTCTCCTGATTTCAGAATCCCTTTCCAACTTGTCCATTTTGAGACTTACCATATACCGAGACTTTTTAGCTATATTGTGACTTCTCAGAAAGTGAAACCGATTCTTTTTTTGCACTTTTGAAGTTCCTTCTCTCCTAACATTTTCTTTCAGCTGCTGCTTTGGAGTGCTCTCAGAAAAGAATATGCACAGCAGCACTGACAGGCAGTGCTCAGCACTGGTTTACTTCCCTCTTATTTAATGCCCCTTTCCTGCTGCTTTATGTTGCATCATTGATGTTGAGCGTTGTTGCGGTTTTCATGGTAACAACAATTTCATAAGAAGTGACTGTAATTGGAAGCAATGGGATCTTCAGATGTAACCAGCAAACTCCTAGCTTACAAGGTGAGTACAGTGAGTGCAGCTGAGATCAGCCTCTATTCAAAATCCTCAGAACAATAAAGTCTGGTTTAATAGCAAAGGGTGCTGTGGAGGTTGCTGCTGAGTAGTCAGGAGGACTTTTGCTCTGGTTATGTAGCAGAAGCAAAAGCTCCTGAAAGCTGCTGGTTTCTCTGGTATGTTTACTGTATTGGAAACGTCTGACTTGTGAATATATGCCAGAAGAGGAGCAGAGACCCAGTGTGACAGCTGCTGGGCCCTTGAACTCTGTTTGGGGCAGAGATGTCTGGTTAAAATTAAGTGTTTCAAGGAATCAGTTCTGCAAGCTTCTTATTTTCAAATTAAATAAAGAGCGATCAGAGATCATCAAAAGTCTTTTCTAAGCATTTGGAGAGTTCTGCAAAAGATACTAAGCAACTATGAGTAGTTTTTAAGTAACTTTAAAGGGTCAATAGTATAAAAAGTGAGAATTTTCAAAACAGTGTCCAAAATGTCAGTGTTTGTCTTTGCAGTCAGCCTGTTGGGCTTCTGTGGGATGAACTCACTTCCTCAAGTATTTGTGACCTTGCAGGAAAACAGAGTATTTAAAGTATAAATTTTCTCTGAAATTCTTGACTGACTTGTTTTTGAGTAGTGTGGATTAGTTCCAGTTGAATTCTATCCTCTTGTTTCATCTTTCTGGTAAATGCTAATGAACTTTGAATCTACTTCTTCAGGGGGATTTTGGCAAACTTATTTGCTTGCAGTATTGGGAAACACATACTGAATTTGGCAGATAATTTCTTTACCAATAGTTGCAACTACATAACAACCCAAACACTTCATGTAGACAAGTTGAGCAAGAAATACTTCTACAATTCTACAATAATTTTGGAAAAATTATTCTGAATTTGAAGATTGTGACAACTTAAAAAAAGGTAAATTCCACCTCAAACTCCCATGTTTGCTTTAGTTTTGAATTAAATTTTAGTAGACTTTTTGTTTGCTACTTTTTCTGAGATAATTGAAACATGAATAGTGTTTTTCATCTTTTTCAGCCAGAAAGCAAAAGAAGACATGTAGCCACATAGCATTGACATGAAGTGAAGAAATTTAGTGTTTTCCAGCCTGGACTGTTTTCCAGTCCCTGTTCCTCTTGTGGAATCTGCTTATCCTGTTGCATTTGGTCCAGGGTCCTCTCCAAGTTGGAGGGTGTGCAGCTGGTTGGAGAACAGTATTTTAGCAGCATCTGATTACTTTAAAAGGAATATGAGGCACATTTGGAAGAACCAATGCATTAATCAGTGTGCATGGGATTTTAGCTCCTGATCTGTTCAGAAAAGGATGCTGATGGAAAGTCTGTTCCTCTTAATTCTTGTGTACAAAGTTCCCGCATCAGATCAGAATTTTAATGCTGATCGTTCTTTCAAGTCAGTTTCTGCAAATTAAACAGTAATAAGCTAAAACTGGTTGTTGTACTGAGGACAGCCTCCAAATGACTACTTGCAGCCACCAAATAAACTGGACAGAAAGATTACAAGCACGTGTTTTAAGTCTATGCCATTGAGCGATCTCAGCAGACCTGGCACAGATACTCAGATGTTTCCCCTCATTTTTCCCATTTGCCAGTTTAGCATTTTATATGCTCATTTGAACTGGTACAAGTGATTTACTGTGTAGATCTTTTCATCCTGTAGGTTGATGTTTACTGCAGCTTCATGCCACATGCATTGATGTAAACTGATTAGAACATCTGGATTTTTTTCTGGCTGGGGACATGAAACCTGAAAAATAATTATGAGTGTCACTGTTGAAGATGGCCTTTGCTTAGAAGTTTGTTTTGTGAGTAATTAATTTGACAAGCAAATGTCAGTGCCTGTCATTTTGAGGAGAACTTGACTGAGGTTAATCTTTTGGTTTTACAAGACAAGTGATGATATGCACTGCAACTTCATCTGACAGAAATATGGCAGTTATTTCCTTTGAGTCAAAGGAAAAGATGCCTAGAGAGGCTTTTTATAGAGGAAAAATTTCAGGTGTTTAGACAAAACCTTTTTATTTGACCACAAGAGGGTATTGCAGTATCAGTTATGCAAGACTTTAACTAATGTTTGCCTTTAGGTGCTTTGACTTATTTTTAAAATACATATTTCTCAACACTGATCATTTATATTAGGTAGTAGTTAAGAAAATCAGGTTTTGTATGCCAGTATTTGATGTTCTTGTCCAAGGGCAATTTCTGAGTTGGTTTTTCCTAAGATTTATAGTACAGGTTTCTTAAAGCTTAAGAGGTTCCCTTCACTGGACAACAGAGACTTAGACAGTTACTCTGAAACACTGAAAAACATAATGGAAATGGCTTGCAAGGATACATCAGTCACAGAAGAGAAATAATAACAGGAAATGAATGTGTTGCTGTTTTGTCTGTGCCCACTGGTCCAGGATGGGAGCTGGCACAGTCAGTGAGACTCTGATCTGATTTTTCCATGTGGTTTTACTTGAAGGAGTAAGTTCTGAAATCTTTTTTTAGCTCATTTGTGTTTCCCAATTTGCTCATTTACACCGGGTTCTTCTACAGTATACATCCAATGTTGGTTTGCACTTTTGTTTTTATAACTCAATGCTGTGTTGCAATACTTCCCTACAAAAGTTGTGTATTCTGAACTTTAAGGGCTGTGCTGCCAAATGTTCGTGCCATGTTTTGTGCAGTTCAGACCATGGGAGAGGGGCTTAGAAGGATTTTTGGATTCACCCACTCCCAGATCTACTGCTGAATTTAGGAGAAGGTACATGGGATGCCTGCATGTCTCTCACCAAGCTCACCTTGTAAAAGAAGTAGAAGAGCAGCCATATCACATTATCTGTGAGGATCAAGTTTCTGAGGGTTCTGATAGTGACAAACAAAGCAATTTTCATACAAAAAAGTTTGTGAGATACTGCAGAGATTTAAGTAGCACACACATTTAAAAACCCAGGTGCAGTGCATATATTGTATGCAAATAAGAGGCAGGAGCAAAAGCTGGAGGAGAGGGCAGCCCTCTGGAGACCAGCTCCTCGGAGCAGGTCACAATTCGGAAGATCTCTGTCACTCCATGACGAGTGAAGAGAGCCCCATGGAAATCTTTCAGCACAAGCACTGCTTCCTGCCTGCCTCAAATAGTGGCATTTGACTTGTCAGCATCATCTTCCTCGAATGAATGAAGATCAGTCAAGTCAGTCAGGGCTGCAGACTGGAAGGTGGGCTGTGGCGATGGCTGGCAGAGCAGGCTGTGAGGTGGTTGGTCAGAGGATGCTGAGCACCCAGCAAAGAAGTGACATTTGGCAGGGCATTAACACAGTGCTTTTTCATCAGCCCTGGGCATTAGGCACAGAGGGCTCTAGAAAGCCTGGAGATGGCAGGTCCTGCTGGTGAGCCACATCTTGGTCTGGCAGGAGCAGAATGCCTTGGGTCTCTGTATGCAGGCAAAATGAAAACAAATCAGCCAGCTACCACTTTGGAGTCAAACTCCTTTTAAGCAATTTATGTAGCTGATTGATTAAAGGCATCATGCACTAAGTTTTACTGTGGGTTCCTTAAAAAATATACTTGTTTCACATCTTAATGGAGTTCTACTGATAGAGCCTGGCAAGTGGAGTGTCTGTTGCGTCGGCAGCGTACAAATACCATGGGGGGAATGTCTGCTTCCAGTGACACAGAGTCTGACACGTCAAAATAAAACCAAAGCTGTGGTACAGACTGCAAGAAATCTGTTGTGATTTTTTTTATCTCCTTATAAAGGCTGCAAAATATGTTAACTACTGATGTGCAGTTTTTTCCCTATTTGAAGCAAAAATTATTTATTTGGGCTGGTGTGAGTAGGGATTTGAAGGTATCTGGTTTTAGGAAAAGGAACTTTAAATATATGTAGTGTTCCTGACTGGCTGAGGAATCTTTTCTGTTGCTATTTCACATAATTTAAATCTTAGAGGCCAGATCCTGTCAAGAAGTGCAATATTGTATGGAGTTATCTGCTTTAGTCAGAGCTGAGTTCAAGTCACATCCTCACCACAGCAGGGAGCTCTGGTAACTGCACAGTGGAGCTTGGCTTTATTCTGTTCATCCTCACTGCTGGCTCGCCCAATTTCTTAACAGGTCTAGGAGAATTGCAGGGTATTGTTGAGTACTCTGCAGAGGCCATGCTTTGTGCTGCCTAAGCACCCGTGGCAGTGGTTTGGCCTCCGAGTCTGGCGTGGCCCTGATTCCTGCACTCCTGGGGTCTGCAGCTGCTCACAGAGTCAGCTTACAGGGCATGGAAACTGCTTCACAAATACTACAGAGGCTCAGTTTTCCCTCTCTGCTACCTGTAGCACTGTAGTACTTACAGAAGTATTTTGTCCTGTGAATTACAACATTCCATCTGTGTATTATTACATATTTCAATGCTTAGGATGCTCTTCAGGTTTTGGGATTTTTTTGCATTATTCTCTGGTTTTTACCTGTCTCCTCCGGCAGCTAAGGGTATAATTTGTTGATATGCATTTTGGTACACTGAATGTTTCATTTACCATCTGCTCACCATATTTATAAAAGACATTAAATTTCTGTTTTTATATGAGAAACCAAAAATTCTCTGCTGCAAGTTATGCAAAGTTTTCAAAGCAGAATACCTAAAATTTATTTTAAATTGTCTCACTATTAAATGAAGGGTGGCACCTGGCTTTTAAAATGTTCTTCACCTTTGTTAGTTTTGTTGGCTGAGAATTGAACTACTTCCTCTTAGTTTTTCCAAGGTAACTGTCAGAGTCTTAAATTGAGAAGCCTTGTCTGAACATGTCAATCACAAGCTCTATTTTTCAGCAAAGCTTTCAGTGTCTTCATTGCAGCTATTAATGTCAGTTTCCTTTTTAGCTAGTGTTAAATCACACTTCGGGCTCATGTTTGTCCATCTCTGACTGTTGGGGATTGGAAGGAAGTTCTCCCTGAAGGCAGGATATTCCCATAATGGGCTGTTGTGGTGTGTTTTGTTTAAATGGTTTGTTCCTGTGTTCCCCCCAAGTTCTCCCTATAGTTGGTTCCTCCCCTAGAGTTGTACCCTCCCCTATGCTGCCTGTCATTGTAACCCTGCCCCTTGTTCCTGAACCTTCCCTGCCAATCCCCACTTGGTCCAATCCCGGATTACACCACCCCTTTGGAATTCCCCTAACCCTGGAAGCGCCATTGGGGCATGTGAGCTGCCCTCTGCTCCCCTTTGCTCCCATTGGTTCTGAGAGTGTAACCCGCTCCTGTTACTCCTCCCGCTCAGATTCCCCATTGGTCCCAACTTTGTATCCGCCCCTGGTTTGTGCTGTCTATATAACCCCGCACACAGCGTGCTCAGGGCTCTTCAGTTCCTGACCCCTCCAGCCTTTGAAAGTGTACTACTGCTGGAGCCTCAAACAGAGAGCATCCTCTTTCTCCTTCGCCTGGTCCTTGACTGCTGCTGCTGTTCCTGCTGCTGTGCTGTAGAGCTGATCGCTGTAAAGGTCCAGCCTTTGGCTCCCCACGCCTGGTGCCTCCCCGTGGAGCTAGCCGGGACACCGGTGACATGGGAGCGCGTCAGTGGCGGGTTGTGTGTAACCCTTTCTTTGATAGAATCTGGTGGTAGATTTCCAGAGATGATGAGAATTTAGGTCTGAAGGGATCTCAGGAGGTCTTTAGCCCAACCTGTTGCTCAGAGCATGAGCTGTGAAGTCAGACCAGCTGCTGAGGGCTTTATGCTGTTGATCTTGAAAGCCTTCAAGGATGGAGACTGCAAAACCATTCTGGGTAATGTGTGTCACCTCAGGGTTGCTGCTGTGATGAAGATGTTTTGGCTTACATACAGTCAGAATCTCTACTGTTTCAACTTGCACCCATTTTATTTCATTCCTTTACTGAGGCATGCTCTAAGCAGCCTGACTGTGTCTTTCCAATAACCGGGTTGCAGTTACCGGGACTCTGCTCTTCGGTGTCCCCACAACCTTCTCTGCTCCAGGCTGGGCAGAATCTGATAGCCAGTTGCGTTGTCTGTGTTACACAGATGTGTCAGACTGTTACCTGACGCCCTCTGTTCTCTGTCCCTGCCTGATTTGATAATTTACACTGCTCATGCCCAGCTGGGCAGATGCTCCATGAAATCTAGAAAGGAAAATACAGCGTGTACTAGGAGTGCACAGTTAATTTTGGCATTCTTTCCTTAGATCACCTGCACTGTTCTGTAGCCTTATTCCTTCGATGGTTATACCAAGCTTGACTGTTTTGCTGTGGAGTTGGAAACTTATGCTCCTCAAAGAAATGGATATCCAGAACAATGTGTAATCTTCTGGATGTGTTTGGTGCTTTTTCTTTTTAGCTCAGTTGTGCAGTCATTCACATGTGAATACTCAAACAGGCAAAACTGAAGGGAAAACAGCTGCGTGCCCAGACCTTTAGGCCACAATAGCCAAACAGACTTGGAAAAAATTTCAGACTGGATTTTCACTGTACTAAGCACTTCAGTAATGATCTTGTTATGGTGTGATGAGGAGAATGGGAGTTTGCCTCATTGAGTGGGCTGTATTCCAGTTTTCAAGACAGGTCCCAGTTTCTAGGAAACCTTTTGCTTAGGTCACTACTTAAATTTAGAATCCTTTCAAAACAGTATGCAGAAATACAATTAAAAGTGCAGTTGCAGAATTAGGATAAAATCCTGCCTTCTTGCATTTGGTTACTTAATGAGAAAAATGGCAAGACCTTATCCTACTTTTTGCGTGAATTGCCCACATAATCTGCACATGTACAGTATGAGTATCATATATCTCTGTTCAAAAATCTTGCTCTGATCACAGTGCTGATCTAAGTGCACCTACCAGCCTTTTCCATGTAGACATCATGATAAACTTCAGCCAAACTGAGATAATGGAAAATTGTTACCCTGTTTTGCATGAAGCATTTAATCTTGAAATATAGTGAGATCAGTGAATCTTTAATGAGAAACAGGGCTTCCAAAATGCTTCCAGGTTCTGGAGGCCCAGGACAGAAAACAGAGCAAAGCCTGACAGCATGAAGAGCCCTGTGTCAGTTGAGGTCTCCTACAGCTTCCAGAATTCCTGGCACTTAATAGCAGGCATCTCAAAGTTTTGAGATGTTGTGCTACCTGGGTCCTTGGTTTCTGGGCAGACTACTCAAGGCTTCCATATGTTTTTAAAATAATGGAAAAAATAGCAACCAAAATAGGGATATTCAGATGGGCTTTTAAATTCTTTATTTACTTCAGCATTCCAAGTCCTTAATAGATTAAACCATGACAAAAACCATTTTTCAGATCTTTGTTCTTGTCTGCTCACCATGCTAAGGATTCTTTAAATGTATTCTAAATTGTTCAAGACTAATTAACCTGTGCAAAATTAGTTGGGTCAGTGAGATAATCACACATAGAAGCATCTACTGCCATTTAGAAAGTCCTAGGATAGCTGAGAAGTCCATGATTGGCCACCACATCCATAGCAAAGCTGCAAGAGATCTGTATCTTTCCACAGAAGCAGGAGGGACAGGCAACAACATCTGGCTGTCCCATTGTGTTGGATGACCATGAGTATGTCAATACTTCACATCTTGACATCCAGCTAAGAGTGTTTACTCAAGCAAATCTCCCAGTCATCTCCACTTCCTGCATTATGGCTTGTGCCATGGAGTGGTCCTGGGACATGCAGCCTGTGGGGATCCTCAGACTGCTGCTGGGGAAGGTGAGGTGCACCTGCTCTCCAGCTGCTCATGGCTGTCAACACGGAGGACCAGGGAAGGGCAGGCAGCCCCTGACCTGCAGGGTGTTAAACATCTGTGTGGTTCCTTAACTGCACCCGGTTTCACTGCAAAGACCCCCACTCCCTGCTACTGCACACGTGTTCCCTACACTTCCATTACCTGCAGGGTGGCAGAGATAATCTATCTTCAAGGAGTCCTATAGCAGCTGTTGGACGTGAGATTTCTGTGAGGGAAAGGTATAACTACACCTACACTAGGAAAAGAGTGCCAGGGCCCACTCTCTGGATGGGAATCATAAACATTCCCCACGCTAGTGAAGAAGTTTGAACTAAATGATTACATTATGTGGCATGGTCTGTTCTGTTACTTAATCTCTGTTTAAAAAGGGACTTAGTCAGGAGCAAAGGAAGAGGTTGGGTGAGGGACTTTGTAGAAAAAATAGCTTAACTTTCTAGTCTTTTTCTCTGTTTGATAAGGTTAATATTCCTAATTCCAACCATTTTTTCCCCCATAAAATTTTGTTATGTACTTGCACCTGACAATTGGAGGATTGAGGATGTGTTTGGACTGCCTTTTTTGCAAGTCTGATAATGAAAACAACTTATGCCATTAGCATAAAATAAAAAGCCCAAATCTTCTTATACTTGTAGGAGAATAGTTTACAGAAGCTAAAAGTTTTGCTGATGAATGGGAATATCCATTTTGGAAATAGCCTGCACTAGCTATGTAATTGAAATGGTACCATACTCTTGCAAAAGACTAATATAGGGATTTTGAATAAACCATCTCTGTGCTGTACCCATTTGCTCTTTGCCCTTTGCCTGTTTATTTTCCTCCAGGATGTCATTAACTTGCCATAATGTGATTATTCTCCCAGGCTGCATACATTTCTCTTGCACAAACTTATGATTTTGCAGGAGGACTAGTAAAAAACAGCAACAGAACAACAGAACAACAGAGAAGCAGATTTTTTGAACTGCTTCTTTTAAAAAAAACTTTATCCCCAAATACAGATTAAAATACATCTTTTAAACAAAAAAAGTTTATCATACTTTTCTATATGTCTTTGTTTGTGGTCAGTGTTCAGATTCATCAGTGCCTTGGTCTGTGGTGGCTGCTTTACTTTGTACATTCTGTTTTATGGACTCTGCTGTTGGGATTGTTTTTGCTGGGAGAAGTAAATGGACTTTGAGAAAGAGATCACACCATAGCAACCTTCATCTTCTGTTTACAGTTCAAATAAACGTCTGTGCTGTGGAAATTTATGTCCTGAAGAATTTTCTAAACTAAAACATTAATTAGTTTAATAACAAAAGTATTAATGCAGATAACTTGAAGACAAATCTATATTCAGTATTTAAATGGTGAATAATTTTACTTTTTAGAAGCTGCCATTGACCCTGAGATTATCTCAGCTGGTCAGAGCATGGTGCTAATACCACCAAGTTTGTGAGGTCAATCCCCATATGGGTCATTTACTTAAGAGTTAAACTCTATGATCCTTGTGGGTCCCTTCCAACTCAGAAGATTCTGTGAATCTGTAAATTATATATCACAGGCACTCAGTAGGGAGAAAGTATTTTTCACTTATTTACAATACCAGAAAGTACATGATTTTGAGGGAGAGGTTCCTGTAAGCATCCAGCAGAATATGAGTTCTCCCATTAAAATCAATATCAAAACTCCCCTTGTTTAATGTCCATGTGTGTTTTGAAAACACAAACTTGTCAGTTTGTAATTTCCTCACATTTTGGTTAAAGAAGTAGATTTTACTCAAGTGAAACGGCTGAACTGGATGTTTTGCTCCCCTCTGAACATCCTGGCTGGAGGAAAATATTCGACTTTTTAAGAGTATGCCAGGAAAGGACATTTTTTCCTTCCTGCAACTGATGCTAAGACACTGTTGCTGGCAGTAGTTCGGGTTTTTGCTTTCTTAATATGCAGATGGGCAGGATTTAATTCCAAAGTGTAAACATTCCTTATTCCATAGAGATTTTAGCCATATGTGTTTGTCCTTCTGCTGGCTTGCCTTTATAATTGGCCAGTGGTGCAGAAAACGTAGTCAGGAGAAGTGTTAGTGTGGGATGGAGTCACCATTTGGGAGGATCTTCTGTCTGGTGAGGCCCTCGTGGATTTTGGCACAGAGAGTGGCTGGAGAAGCCAGTTAGGAGGCAGAGTAGAGTTAGGTATGGTTTTAATATCAGGGTATTTCCCCCCCCAATAGAAATTATTATAAAAACCAATAACTACAGGACATCGGTGGAACATTAGTCTTGAAATCCAGGGGTAGGTGATCTCCACAGAGCCCCCAGCACGGTGCTTGCTCAGAGCCCACGTGCAACACACACAGCTGCAGGTTTGTGCCTCTTCTCTCCCAGCTCGCTTCCAGCATGGGAAGATTAGCTGGGTGAGGGGAAAGCCAAGCTTTTTATATAGTGCTGGCTGCTATAGAAACCACGAGCTCTGCGACAGCGTGCGCGGCTGTGTGGGCACCGCCGGCAGCAGCTCCCGACCAGGGGATGCTGTGACTGCACTCTCAGTTTTCAGTCTTCTCGACCAAAACCCAGCTGCCTTCTGAACTGTTGTGTGTCTGTCACTCTGCAACGTGCAGGTCTTTAACAAGGGAAATAAGATGCCAAATGTCTGAAGTTGTTCACACTGTGAAAGAAATCCACAGCTCCCTGCTATAAAGGTTTATCTGCCGTTTCAAGTCTGTCACAACGTGTGGATGACATCAAGCCTCTAGTGATTGGAATTATGGCTATAACTTTCCCCAGAAAGTCACTTTCAGCCATCTCTGTGTCTCTTGAAATGTAAAGAGACAGCATTAAAACAGGTGATATATGAAAAGTATTGTGTCTGCTATGCTTTTCATGACAGTGTTAAGATAAAAAAGTCTATAAAATGACTGATAGATATTTCTGAAGTCAGAGGAGGATGGAGCTGTCAGCTGTGAGGGGAGAAGAGTAATCTGGCATTGATCCTTGGTCAACAGAGCAATGCTGCTTATTCTGGTAAGTCTGTATTTAGGAAAAAAAAACAGAACAAGAAGAGAGAAAACAAATGTAGAGCATCCCAAAGACATCTGAAGTGCACTTCGCTAAAAATAAAAAGGAGATTATATTCAGGAAATGTTTAAAAGCAGTAGATATGATTGCTTCTGTCTGGGTTACAAGATCTCTAGAGGAAGAAAAAGGGGCCTGCTTTTTTAAAACCCAGCTTCTGGATGGTCTGGCAGTATCTCAAAAACATTTACCTGAGAGACAGGTCTGCAAAAAAAATGCACACTGATGAGTACAAAAAACCAACATGGAAGATACAGCACAAAATAAAAAAAATAGAAGTGGAACTTGTTTTGGGTTCCAAAACATTCATCTCAGAGGAACTTGTGTCCCACTGGCAAAGTTTTGAGAGGGGCAGAGGTGAGGCAGGGGCTGTGGATGGAGACTGAGGAGCTGCTATGCATGGGAAGGATGAGAGCTTTGAATGCTGACCTCTACTTCTGCAAGTTAGTAGCTAATTTTGCAAACTTGTCCTGCTTTATCCAGCTCCTCCCCTTTCAAACACTAGCACAGGCTATGCTATATGCACAGCAGCCTCCCCTTAGAAGAATAAATGTCACAGCAAAATGTTGGTGCTTCTCCAGGCCCCACTGAGTACCTCCTGCAAATCCAGGGTGTCCCTGAATTTTGAGATAAGTAGAACTCAGAACACGACAGCAGACACATGGGGTTGACAAACTGCGTACACCAGCTACTGGAAAGTGCAAGCTGAAAGAAAGGGGATGGCTCACCCCCTCTGCTTTGAGCTCAGTAGCCAGTCAGGTTCTGTCAGAAGTAAAGATGCTCTGGAAGTACTGGAGTTGATCCCATAATGGGGTAAGGATTCTGACAAACTGCAAAACCAAGTCTTTCCAGAAATACATCATGATTTACACACCCACTTCTTAGTTTTGAATAATCTAGGATTATTGCTGCCAGACAAACTAAATTGGTGCTGTCATAAGCTCTCAAAGGCAGGCAATAGCAAAACCAATTCAAGGGGTTTTGTTTTCTTCTTCAATTTTTTAGGGCTTTGATAGCTGTGAAAATGATGAAACACCTAAAACAGTGTGAGAGAAAAGACTGTTTGGGATTATACTAAGTAATCTTTCTGGTGGGAAGCACGCAATTATGTACTGTCAGCACATGGAGCGTGATGGGACTATAATTTTGCCTATGTTATTTCCCTGGGTTGCCAAAGAAACCATAATAAGAAAAGTCAAAGTGCTCCTGTTCTTATTGATCTTCTTAACAAATTCTCACAAGCAGCATTGACTGTTATAATTATTTTCTCTTCTCTAAGCCAATATCTGATGTCACACATACCACTGTCAAAATCAGCTGGTTTGCCAGTGCTGAAATCTAGCATAAAACTCTGTAAAAAAGACTACACTGAAGGAAATGGAATGAGCAGATGAATGCTTTGCTTTGTTATTTCTTTAAAAGCTTCATTGATGTTGTCAGAAATGGGAAAAAAAGACTGCCAAGTCCAAGAAAATTAATGCTTGTCAATTTTAAGGTGGGTGAGATGACAATGAAGGTCTCCTTGATGGCTGGCAGCATCCATGGTGTGTTCAAGGAAGAGCAGGAGCTCTTTGGAAACATTTCTTTCCAACCATAGGCCAAGGCAGGTTTGCTTGGCAGCCTTGGGAAATAATAGTGGTGTACCTTGGATGGACTTTGGGAGACCCCTGACAGGGAGGGCAGTGGCAGGGACCTGCTGGAGGACAAACAGCTCTGGGGCAGTAGTAGGAATAGGGAAGAAGGAAGCCAGAAGAACTTTTCATTCCCAGTCCCTGTGGAACTAGTAGTTAAGCAGGTGGTTAAAGGCTTCCTCCTCACCCTTGTCCTCGTTCTCCTCATTTTTCTACTCATCTTCATCCTCCTCCTCTTCCTCCCTGGCAGAGTCCCACAGGGAGTGGGGTCTTTGGGGCTCTGTGGAGGAGTGAGGTAATGAGGCCATACCAGGAGAATGAGGGAAAGCTGACCAACTGGCACATCCTGGAGTTAAAATTTTAATATTATTTTTTTCCCCTTTCCTTTTCTGTTCTTTCAAAAGGGGTGCTCTGGTCTTGAAGTATCTCCATGATCCATGAAATCATAATTCTTTCCAAAAAACTGAGTTTACAGATAAAGAGAGAGTGGTGGCTAAAATGAACCTGTAAACTGCAGTGTCTGCAAACACATCCCATGCTATTTCTGCAGCCTCTTGTAGCAGCTGCCTGTAGCCCCACAGCTCAGAAGTTCTGCTGACTAGTAGAGGCAGAGAAAAGAGACTTATTACTGTATAAATAAAAGCCCAAGCAGGACCGAAAAGTGTTTATTCTTTAGAGGAAGCTGAGCTAAAAATTTTGGGCTTTAGCTGTGGGACTAGAGAGGTTTTTGGTCATTTGGAGCATGAAAAGTAAGGATGTTCCCTTCCTCAGATTTTTGTGTTCACTTGCAAAATCTCTGTCCTTTGTTGCCCTCAGATCATGAGCAGTGACATTTGGATGTTGTGGGAGGCTGGGACTGGGAAGGCAGTTCTCTAGTTCTCTCAGGTCAGGAGAGTGCATGGCATTGACAAGTGTAATGCACCTATGGCTGGTCTGCAGCTCTGGTTGGGAAGATAAAAAAATGGTTCAGATTTATTCAGGGTGCAAAGCAAGTCTTGGAAGAGGCTCTTGGAAGCTCTTGGTGAAAGCTGAGAGGTGGACATGCAAGCAGAAATGTTAAAGTTGGGTTTGTGTCCATGTGGTTGTCTACCTTTTCCTAAAACTAATGGAAAGCATAGGTTTTCCCTCATTTTTGAAAGAATTTTCTCAAGTAGGTTTAATAGTATGTGAAGAAGACGTGACAACTCCCTGCAAACTTGGCAGCCTGCAGCTAACTTATGAGCCTTTCTTAATAACATTGCAATTATTCTCCTTCATACTGAGGGTGAGTGCAAGATATAACTTCAGTAAAATTATTTCTGCCTTTAGATTTCTAATCTCCCTGTGCAGTGTAACAGTTGGGGCGTGGAGTAGCTCTGGTGTTTGGAAATTATGTCTGACAGCCCCAGGAATATGTAAAGAAGAGCTGCCCTCTCAAAGCCAGTAAATAGTCATCCCAGTAACTACTGTGTCTGAGAGACCTTTAGGGTCCTTTGTCTGAATGGAGATTTGATGAAACTGACAAAAACCCATTGTATGTAGGTGCTTGGAAAAACAGAAGACTTTCTGAAGTTTTTCTTACTGTATCATGTAGTTAATAGAAGAAATGAGGTGACCCCACTGGCCAACCTTCCCTCTGTAAATCCTTTCCATCAGAGCTTCAAAAACATCTTGAGAAATCTTTCCACACTGAAGGAAAGTCCCTAAAGATAATCAAGTGGTTTTTTGCATTACCACAGTGGTTTCTAATCCTGAGAGCCACTTAAGGAGTGGAAGTGGTTTTCAAATTATTTCCTCCTGCCCTCCTCCCATGCTGGTTTAAGTCTCTTCCCAGGCATCCATACCCACCACTGAGTGGGCAGGGCAGGATGGAATTACACATTTACTGCAAACAGACCTCTGTGTCGTGTAACACATCAAACAAATCATCAGCCACAAGACTGTGGTCAGTGGCTGCTGAAGTTGGATCTGAAATTATGGCAGGATCTATCATTAGAGGCAGTTATTACAGCATATAGACTGTCTTCTGCATATACTATTTTCCCATTTTAGTCTATCTACTATGTGAAGTGTCTCTCAGTTGAACCATGGCATCTTCCCAATCAACAGCCCCATCCATTACAGCTGTGCTGTGCAGTTTGCAGTTAGATAGTAAAAGGATTGTAATTGTGTGACTTGTGACAGCTTGTGACAGCAAGCAGTGTGGCCAGCCTTTTATCATTGCATTTCTGTGGGCTTTTATGTTGGTGTTTGATTGGTAGCTTAGCTATGAATTTGCATAAACCTGATAATTTTCATGAAAATTTGATTCAAACAAGCAGCACATTTTGTACTATTTTTCCTTTCTTTCCTTGTTTCCTAGTAGGTAGTGATTCTGTTTGGTGTTTAGGTAAGTGGTGAAATTAAAGCTCTCTGCAATTTCAATACAGTAAGTATCTCTACATTAATGATTTTAAGAAAATCTCATTTGGTTAGTATATATAATAGAACACATACATGTTCTATGCTATGAGTACCTCATGACACGTGCATTGTGCATGCATGCTCCCATATTACATACAAAGTGTTGAAACAAGCCAAGTTTTGACCAAAATCCAATAAGATCCCAGGACCAAGGCAGTCTTTATTCTCATTTCCCTTTGAGTGTATGAGAAGCCCTAAGTTATGTGCCTGTGCCTGTTTCTGTTGTAAACATGGGCTCCCATTGAGAAGCTGCTTATTGAACACAGAGGGTACCTTGCCTGCAGTCCACAGCAGCTAGTTTAGGTGCAGGAAGAAGAAAACCATGCAGAAGAAAATCAGCCCAGGTGTGTTCCTGGGCTGCAGAGTTCTGTCAAAGGGGAGGCATCTGGTCCTCCCGATAGAAAGTTGCTCTGAGAGATGCTGTTCCTGGTATGCAGGATAGCTCTTTGGCTGTTCCTCCAAGGTGATGTGTTACGATGAACAAACAGACTTGTAGCTCAGGAGTACATCTCTGTGCCTCTGGAAGACACCTTTTATCCCTGTTGTTTAAAAATTTTAAGAGTCTATTATTCAGGGCATACATAATTTAATGCAAATAATAACAATAATATGAGTAATGGTAAGCAGCTTTTTTTCTTGGCATTGAGCCAGGGAAGTGAGACGTCTTTATTTTTGTGATATTGGGAGTGATTCAAACCAGACCTCCTGTACTTAGAAATAAAACCTTGCATATATAGTGGACTTTAAGCACTTGCCTTACTAAAATGTCATGCCCTGCTCTCATGAAGTCAGTAGTGAAATCCAGAAAAAAACCCAAATCCCTAACTAGGTACTGTAAAAGAAAAGCATGCTTCAGTTATAGGTGTTGCTTAATGGTACAGTCAAGCTTTGAAGATGCTGCCCTGTTCTCAGGATGCAATTGGAGAGCAGCCCTGGGCTCCTCATCTGGGTGGTTCCCTGCCAAAAGCACTGGGAGCTTGGCTGGGTGGGAGGGCTGCTGCCATGTGTTCTCCCAGCAGCAGGTCTGCTGAGTTGCTGCTGTCAGTAGGAAAGGTGTTATTAGATCCTTTAGGACAGTGTTTTGACAAGATGCTGGATGTACAGTCTCGCAGGAGTACTAAGAGGTTTGCTGCCAAGCTCCCAGATCTCGTGCTGCTCATGGGCAGAGACATTTTTTGATTCTGAGTTTTATGTCTTGGGTACATACATTCTAGCTGCTGGTATAAAGCAGTTCCTGAACACGCACTGCCAAATTTAAAGTTACATTGAAATCGTAACAAAAGATAGAAATATTGCAGGGAAGTATTGCAGGGACCCAAACAAAGTTTCAAATTATATGGAGGGGAAAAAAGTATGTTCCCTATATTAATTTACAGGAGTTGCTGAGCTGTTTTGGTAGAAAGTTGAAGAGCATCAGTCTGAGGCTGAGGTCAGACAGGAGAATGTTCAGGCATGATGGTTAAGGTTTATAATGACAGAACTTATAGTCACAGAAATTTATAATCACAGGAAACCTGGTTTTTACAATGGGAAAGTCAAGACATCCTCACCCCAGGCAGCATCTCCTGTCTCCCTACCATGAGTTACCAGTCTCAGCATAAAGAATTTGTGAAAATTGCTGTCACCATTGCTGTCAGCTTCCCCTTGCACAAAGTCATGCAAGGGCTGATCACCTGCCGGGAAAAACATCCTTTTGTGGTTATTGGGGCAGTTTGGGCGCTCGTTGCTCTTCGCCTGGCGGGTGAGGGCCCCGGGGCGGGAGTGGCCGCGGCTCCGCTCCGTGCCCGGGTACCAGCCGGCAGAGGGGAGCCGGCAGCCGCGCACGATCTCCGCCTGCTGCAGGGGAGCACAGGCTGCCGGGGCGGGCATGAATGAAAGAATGAATCAACGAATGAATGTCTTCCTCTGCATTTCCAGCTGCTGTGATTTTTAGTTTCCTTCTGTGTTGCAGAGGTGCTGGAAGTGGGCTTTCTAGTGAGTTAGGATATTTAAAAGTGATGTGTTGATGATATAAATATACATCAATTACAAAACTGTGAACAGTATGTTTTTTTCCCTTGAACATTTTGTACTAGATGACATGAAACTGTCTCAGGGCCTCTAAAATGAGTCTTTAATACATCAGCAGGTTAATGAACCAACATTATAGACAAGATCTTGAGACAGAACTGCAAATCTGATAATTACATCCCTGGTAATTTTGTTTTACTGGAATATTCCAACTGTCTCTTTTCTTCACAAACTATAAAGGGACAGAAATAAATGGACTGGAAAACATCATTTAACAGAGTTTCTGTCCCTTGCTTATGCAATGACTCTTGCCTTCTCTTCAGTTGTTTGAGGGAGGTTCTTGTTTGTTTTTGCTGGCAGATTCAGCCTGCACAGAGCCACAAATCACTCACTAGATTTGAAGGGTGACCCTGCTCTGCTCACAAAAGCTGCTCCTTTTCCCAGCAGGAGCAGAAGACAGGAAGCCAGAAGCAGGAAAAGCTCGAGCAGTGTGGGTGGGATAGATGGAGAGAAGAGCACTGATTAAGGGTGAAAAGGGTGCAGGGTCAGTGGTTGCTGTGCAGCATCAAAGGAGAAAGGGAGGATGCACCTTTTGCAATGCATTAAAAGCCCTTATTAAGGCGAGAGATAATGTGGGAGAAGGGGTGACACCTAGAAGTATTGGTGAGAACAGGTTTTGCAGTGGGGCTCTGGCAAAAGTGGAGAATATGGATTAACAAGGTTAAAAGCAGAAGGCTGAAAGGAGGCAGATCAAAAATCAAGAGGGAAGAGAATGGACAATATCTGTGAAACAGGAGAAAGGTGAGCACCAACCCATGTGGGTTCCTGGTGATGTCCCAATGCCTGCAGGCAGTGAGTGTTCTCAGCTCTCACTGTTCTTCAGTTTGGCTTTTATAAGATTATGGTGGCTTGGCTTTGTGGGTTCACAGGATTATTCAGGTTATTCACGGAAAGGGCCTCGTGAGATCATCTAATCTTTGGCCTCATTTTCCCTTCTCCCTCTCTGCCTCATCTGATTAAAGCTTTTCTGTCTCTTCGGTGTAGTGCTACCACAATGGTTTTGAGTAGATCTGCTGTGTTGCAAATAATAAAACCCTCTGCTACCTGGAGACCTCAGGCTTGTGGATGCATAGGATCTCAGCACCTATGCAAGGGAAGAAGAAAGACAAACACAAGGAAACAGGGTGTACATTTCCTCTCACTTTAATGTGGTTGCATCCATGCTTGTGATGCCTAAATTCCCTGTGTAGCTGCAAACTTCTGAGTTGCCTTCTTGAGGCACCATTCCTGATCATTCTGTACCAAATTCATCACAGACGTAATGCCAGTGAGAGGGGAAGTGCTGTACACGTATCTTGTGGCAGGGAAGAGCTTTGCATCACAGCCTCTGCTCAGATAAATGTGATTCCTGAATGTAGCACTTGCTTTCTGAGAGCAAGCAGTCAGCTTCCCAAAATTACCCACCAGCTTCAGGAGAGGTGTGTTCTCTTTGCGTTTTGTATTACTATTCTCTTATTTTCACACTAACCTTTGCTTCCTGAGATTTGATAGGATATTCCTGTAAAGCACCACAATTATTGCTTTAAAAACATGATATCCTGCCATAGTCAGCAGGGCAGATGGGTTTTGAAGAAACCAGCTGTGCCTAGAATGTGGAAAAACTACTTCCTAGAAGGAAGCAGGGAAGTGTTTCAGAAGGAATAGGGTGTGCTTCATCCTAAAATATCAGGGTCATCAATGTGGAGAGCAAGGTGGAGCAGTGGTTCTCCGCTCAGCTGGGTCGGAGCAGCAGTGGGGACTGCCCAGCCCTTCCCGTGTCCCTCACCAGTCCCGTGGGAGGCTGGCAGCACTTCTCTGCCCAGGAGACACCATTTCAGACAGCTCTGCTGAAGGACCAAGGCAGTCCCTCTCAGGGCTGCTGGGGTTGTCTAGGCAGCCCGTGGCACAGTTCCCAGCACCACAACCACTCGGATCAAGGCTGGGAACCAAAGCACTGACTAACCTGCACCTGATTGCCTCGACTGCTGCATGTTTTGACCTCGTCTGTGGGGCTTCATTGTGCCTGTTGGAGAGGCTTTACTGCTGCAAAAAAGCTCTTCCAGCTCTCCTTCTGTTCTGGGGAATTATGCTCTGGAAAGGTTAAGTGTATATATTGTATGAAGAAGAAGGACACTGATCTTTTGCTTTCTGACATTTATTAATTTATTAAGTTCCCTTTTTCTCCTCAAAGTGAGCTTTGTTTAAGTGTGGCCAGGAATGAGACAGGTAAACACATGCACATACATATATGAAAATAGTACCAGTGGTCATACTCATCATTCTTTCTGAAACTTTTAATTCTCTTCTATATCTACTGTGGATGACTTTTAAAGAGAAAATATAATTTGCTCTAGGCCGGATAAAAGGCCTTTCTCTGTGAGCTGAGTCTTTCAAGTACTTTTGGTGGACCACAATTAATGAAGCACAAAGGAAAAATCATCTAGTTGTTTAGAGAAAATGAAATTATAGGCTGTTATGAGCCAAAGTGCTATGGTTTTCTCAGTCTCACTCCACTTGATCTGAAAAAAAATCTTGCTGGAAGAAAAAGCTTACACTTGAATGTTAGCTACCATGACTGCTTAAACCTGGATGCAACATGCACACAGTTTTTCATATTAGACATACATATTCCCTTCAACCTCCTTTTCCTCTGTTTTCTGCAAAATGAAAAGTGGATGACATTAGCATCAATTCAAATTTTGAGGATTATTAAAATTTGGAAGGATGGGTTCATCTACCCTGAGCATTTTTGACTCAGATGCAGGAAACATTGGAAATATTGAGGCAGAAAAAAAAGACCTCCAAAAAAAAAATCTCAAAACCAACCCAATGAACCAAAACTAACAAAACCCAATCAACCAAACAAAACCAACAAAAACAAACCAAACAAAAACCCAAACAAAGTCTTAAGGACTTTCTGCCTGATATTTTATCTCTAACTGTGAACAAGCCCCTAGATATGTTTTTAGAAATACAGACCTGTATTTCTGTATTTCTGTATTGTACAGAACCAGCTGTGGGCTGCTCTTCACTACTCAGAGAGATTTTTCCAGGATACGTCATTATCTCAGGCAGGCAAGTGGCTGAGCAATGGCTGAATGGTTTATTGTAAAACAAAAACCTTTCAAAAGTAGAAAGACTATGTTTGCATGAGCCTTTACTGAGAGGCTTGAGCATTCACAGTCCTTGCATGAGAGGCAGGCTCTAGCTGAGGGGCAGAGGATGTCATTGCACAGCTATAATCTCAATTATAATTTATCATTCAGGTCACAATAACATGCATGACTGAGAATTTTTGTTCGGTGCAGATTCACAGCCATACAAACAAAATATTTTTTAAAAATCTTCTGTCAGAATTCCCTAAGGTTCTAACTCTCCATCTTTTAAATTTCATAGATATATTTCTTACAGGCAGCAGAAATGGAGATTGGCCTTTGCTGAGAAGAAATACTGGTACCTCTTGCCTTGCCCTCGACCCTCCTGTGTGATACATTCATCAGTTTACAGAGGTATGCTGAGATGTCTCTCTGCTTCTCCTTCCTAGCTAATCCAGTTCTGCATCAGTACCTCTGTAAAACTGTCTCTCCAGAGCCAGACATCAACCTTCCTCATCCAGAAAAGACTTTCTTTGTCATGCTCCACACGTCTTCATGTGTGGCGTTTTTTGTATTGTAGCTTTAATAAACTCTCGCAGGAATATACCTGTCACTTTGAACACATCTCTTCTGCCAGCCATCCAACAATAATCTCCAATGGTATTCTGGCATCTGGAATGACTACTTCAGGAATGTTTGCATTTCTCCCAGTCCTATCACTCTGGGCCAGCTATAGGGAACGAGTTACATTTCCCAAAATATCAAGTTAAAAGACAGCTGTATATTGATTCTGTGTCTTGACTTGGGGCTGGGAGTTCAAATATTTACAGACTTCCACTTTCTTAGACTCTTTCTATTATGGAAATAAGATGTGCCAATTTAAAGCAACTGCAGATTTATGAGATGAAGAGCTCAGAATGTTTCTCCAAATAAAGGAAGCACTAAAATTTTATTAGGCATGTAGGTGCAGTTAAGGTTAACAAACCAACACAATTTTGATCCAGCTTGGTGTACCCTTATTATCCAGCACAGAGCACCAAGCAGTCTGGTGTACAATGGGACTAGTCCCATTTTACCTGAGTTACAATTCCTCTTGCATATCTTTTAAGCGATCATCTCTCCAACAACTGCTGAGGATTATGCAAATGTAGTTTTGCTTGATTGGAAATCCAGAGGTCCCAGCACATGGTTGCATTTTGGAGCTAACAGATGATCCAGTAATCAGATGAATACAAACTCTTTGGCTGCATAATTAATTTGGTAATGTTCAGAATTTTTTTTTTTTTTGCATCATGTCAGGTCTAATTTTTCCCTTTGGACATAGTGTGTCTTGTGAGTCCACCAGGCTTTTATCTGAGCTCCACTCCTCTTCAGCCCTTGCTTTATGCCCCGCATTAAGTTTCTAACTGTGATAGTCTCTTTAAATGGACTTGCAAGGAATTGACTGAGTAGTAGGTGAATTAAGCTACTTTTTAGCTAAGTCCTATATATCAAACCAGAATATATCTTTAATAATATGTTCTACACCTTGGAAGAGTGTAGATGGACTAATTTTGTGATGATTGGACATTCCCAACCTCATGCCACCATCTTACATAGGAATTTCCTGAAACAGTTTCCCCATTTTGAATACTGCTATGTGGGAAACTCTTAGAACCTGCAGAAACAGAGGGAAGTTCTACTAAAAATACTTGTCTGCTAACTAAACAATTCCCAAATTGAGGCACTGAAACAGGTTGCCCAGAGAAGCTGTGGATGTCCCATCCTTGGGAGTGTACAAAGTCAGGTTGGATGGGGCTCTGAGCAACCTGGTCTAGTGGAAGGTGTCCCTGCCCATGGCAGGTGGGCTTAGAACTGGATGATCTTTGAGGTCCTTTCCTACCCAAACCATTCTACAATTCTATGAAATGCTCCCAGGAACAACAGCAGCAGTTAGATGGAAGTCCCAGATGTTATTTCTCTGGTTTGTTCTGATTCAACCTCATGCAGTTTGAGATCTTGCTAAACCACCTTAGTTGTTTGAGTTTCCAAGGAGAGCTATATCAAAATCCAGCCTTCAAATCCCCACTTTGTTACCAACTGTGGAATTAGCAGGGAAAAAAAATAATGGGAACAAATCCTATCACCCCACAGCTGGATGAGCAGATATCTTCCTTCCCAAAGTTTAGCCTGCTGGAATAGCAAGAGCTTTATTGCTTGCAACTTCTTCTCCAGGGAAGTTCTTACTTGCAGTAATCCAGGCAGCAAGCTGAGAGAAGGATCAGGCTGATTGTGTTTGTCCTGTTATTTTTTTTTTCTGTTATCCTTTATATTGCATTGCCCAGGAAAGGGAATTGGGATATTACCAGTTCACAGTTCTGGTAAGAAACATGCTGAAACAGGTTTGGCCACATGAACACAATATTCCTGACTCCTGTTATTTTTTGTATTTCGTGGCCCACAGAAGGCCAAATCTGAATGTGAAATATTAAATTAATGTGGAAACATTTTTAAAAAAGGTTCAGTGTGCCCTTGCCATACAAATAACCACAATAAATGACCCTGTAAGCATGTGGATCATTCAGGGTTGTTTCTAACACCTTACTACAGCACTACAGAGGCATACATTTATATCAACATCCTTAGTGTCAGACCAATCTAATCTGGCAAATAATCTAATATTTTTTGTTTTCTAAATATCAAAACACTCTTCTGACCTTCCAGATTCATTCCAATATGACAAATTAACACATCTCAGTACTTTTTCTTTTGCTGAGTTAACAAGTGCTGAGGTTTGTTTTTGTGACAAAGGTAAATCCTTCCTCCTTCCACTGTGATAATTAATGGTGTCCTCCACCAGTACGGGCTCACAGCAGTCCTGTCACTTACTGTGACTGGTACAATTATGATCAGCATTAGAGAGTACATTCCTGCTTTTCTACTGGGACTGCTGAGGATGAATGGATGCCATTAAAAACAATAATTGATGGGTACAGTACTATTCATCGGCATCTGTTAAGTGCTTATTCTTATATATTAGATAGTTGGTGATATTTTAAATTCGACCCTGAACCTTTGGATGGAATGTCACTGTCTTTCTGAAAGCTTGAAGAGGCACATTAGCCAGAAATTGCAGAAAGTCATACTTTAGTCAAACTCTTTGATAGGTATTTTGGGAATTCACTGGTGTAGCCCCACTGGGTCGTGTGGAATCAGGCTTGCTTTGCAATGTCCCTCATAATTTGGAAAACTGGAATATGACTTACCATGTTTCAAAACATCTGTAGGCTGTTAAAATCTGTTGCTGTTTCTTCAAACCTACAATCTCAGATCCTGGAGACCTTCCTATGTGCACAGTATGGCCTGTAACTGCCCTCCTGGCGTGGTCTGTCTGGAAGGAACAGCTCCAGGGGCTGCCTCCTGCTTTAGCAGCTTTGAAGCTACAACTTTGGAGGTGTTATGCCCTCCTTCAGAGGGTCTCTAAGGCCTTCACTTCTTTTCTGAATTCTGTAGTTTGCAGCCATGGCAGGAGAAGACAGTTGTGTCTCTGGATGAAGTTACAGATATTAGGGCAGGGATTCCTTGTGCTACTAAACCATGAAAATTTACACTTTTCTATGGAAGCATCTATAGATGTGCTAAGGCTTCCAAGCTCCAAGCTCCCAAAAAGCTCCCAGTAGAAGCTGGTAGCTGGAGATTGCAGCAAACTTTCCATTCCTTAGCTGCCCATGAGGGCTGGGGGAGCATCTCCCACTTCTCTTTGGGTGTTTCCTGAGGCAGCATCTGACTGCAGGGCTGGAGCAGCCTGTGCACAGCTTCTTCCCTGGGTCCCAGGGCAAGGTTGTGGGTCTGGGGTGGGAGAAGGGTCCTTCTGCAAGTCCAGCTAATGCCAGTGGGGAAGGAGGCGGCAGAGGTGGCAGAGAGCACACAAGGAAAATGCTTGGCCAAGAGTTAGGGAAGATGAGTACAGAGACTGCTGATGGGTGTGCAGGACTGGAAAAGGATTTACAGGGATTTATCATTTCTGTAGAGAAGAGTATTAGAAAAGGCTTATTTTCTGAAGCTGTGATTTAGAGGGAGACTCCTCAGCATTGGTTGATGGTCCCTTGAGTCTGGAATGATTCCCAGGGTGTGAAAGAGCAAAGAGGAGATTACAAAGAGTAATCAGAGGAGACCTTGACAAATTGTTCAGCATGGGGTCTCTGACCCCCTGGAAAGACTGAGGACATGGAACAAGCACTGGCTGAGGAAACAACTGCAAGAGGAGACACATCCACCCACCCCCAGCTTGTTGCAGTAAGAGCTGTCATAGAAACAGAGCCATGTTCCAAGAGCTACACATCACTCAGTCCTGCACCCTCAGACACAACAAAGCTCTTCCTATACCTTATCCCATGGCTCTGAGCTGTCTGAATAGCTGCAGCACTACAGCATTAAATCTGCCTGTACCTAGGTGGAGGTTTACAATTACTATTTGAAACCTGTCCTTTTCTTTTTTTTTTTTTTTTTTTTTTTCTGTTAGAGGAAATTATTTCTTAGGGAAGAGGTTGCACAGAGCTCACATTTTTTGAGAAACTGTCTTGACAGCCATCCCAAATATATTTTTGGTTAGGTTTATTTCAAGTAGGAGATATGATCTAAGGTCTCATTCAAGTCAAAAAAATGGCCTAGGAGAGGAACTGATAAAACACATCTGAAGGCATACACAGAAATTGCAGGGATGTGATGATCCTGAGAAGGCTCTTGAGATGTACCTGTTTCTGTAGGTGGTGGTATATTACTGTCCCACCCATATCACTGATTCCATATGGGTTATTTCCAGTCTTTCTACTGGAAAAATAACTTGATGTGGCACAAGCAAGTGCTTTCAGTCCATCAAGAGAAAATGGCATGATCCCCAGGGATAGCATGCATGAGACCCAGACCCTCTATTAACCTCTGCTTCCAACTCACCACATGTCTGTGGCTGAATCTCTCATCCTGTTGTGCTTCTGTCTCTCTTTGTGTATTTGTTTGGGGTTTTTTATTTTTCTGGGTTAGTCATAAGCTCCTTAGGATTCACAGCCTTGGACTTGCAAGCCTTGTGTCTGTACAGCCCCCAGTGCACCCTTGTCCCATCCACCATCCTCAGGGCAATGCCAAGGGGATCTGGAGAGGGGCCACTGCTGCTTTCTGAAACTGAAATTGGTATGGTTGAGTGTCCTGCATCTCCATTATTTTAAACTGAATGCTTTGCTGACTCTGCTATGCTCACAAATACATCAAGTAAATGGGAAAGGGAACTATTTTAAAGCATCCCTAACTTGTCACACTTCTTCATCTTGAACTGGATCACCTTGAGGGTACCAAACACATGATTTATGTAGGTTAAGGTCCTACTGAAAGTGAGATTCCTTAGTCTGGGAGTAGAAGAGATGTTGGGTGACTTAGGTGCTTACTCACTGAATTCACATACCCATTTCCAACCCTGAGCGACCACTCAGTCAGCCCCAAGGGGAAATACAATAATTTTAAAATGCTGAAACAATGCAAAGAGCTAACTTAAAAAAGTATAGCTAGATGATTCACAAATGGAAATAACTACACAACATTAATTATGCATTGCAGTAATTTGTTCAGCTACAGTAATAATGGTTTTGTGGGTAGGGATAGCTATTCTTATAACCTGTACAAAAGAAAAAAAAGTTGTGCCCTAACAAAAACATCCCCAGGAAATTAATGTTTATTTACATTTGACATTACAAACCATTTTACAGAAACCTGGAAAACTTTTAAAAATCTATTCAATAACATATTTCTTTTAGGAACTAATAATGCAATTTTATTTCCCTCAGGAGGTATGTGGGATCTTTTTAAAAGCAACCACAACATTACACTCCCCTTTCCCAGCCCCAAACAGGGAATCCTGGAGGCAGTCTATTAATAATGTAAAAATGTCTTGTGTGAAAGTCATAAGTCTTTCTGAATCTGTGAGATTAATCAGATGCTAGAGCTTTAGATAAAAGTATGAATTGCCAGATTCTGTATCCATGGCCAAAGCCATGTTGTTGCTGCCTCTGAATTTTTTTTACTAATTTTACTTACAATTGTGACTCTAGGTCTGTGACACCACCAACAGTTTTGCTTCCTGTTGTGCCCAGTTATCTCTGCCAGCATTGTGCTGGGTGGAAAGGGTTTTAACATGAGCAAGCCTAAGTCAGGCTCCAAAGATGAAAAGAAATGGAATTGTTTTAAACAAGAAGTCTCTGAAAATGTGCCATCCTTGTGAATGTGGCTTGGCAGAGCCCCACTGTGTTCAAAGGGCAGGTGCTTCACGAGCTGCCTGGGACCATTACTCCTCCCAACCCGCAGTGACTGACAGGAGAACTGCCCTTGCTCTCACATCATGGCCTGTGTCTGCAGGATGGTGACCCGGGCTGCACAGGAAAGAATTCAGATGCAAAAAGCAAGGTTAAGCCTTGTGCAATCCTCTCACAGGGCTGTGCACACATAGCTCTCCTGCATCCCATACTGGCTCACTAAGCCACAGTCCTTTGCTACTGTAGCAGACAGAACAACACTAATAATGCTTTTTTTTTTCTGTAGCAATGTTTTGTTTTTTTCAGAGAAAATCAGGATAAAACCAATATTTTTTAAAGAGAACACATAGGAGAAAAATTTCAGAAACTGCTTCTGATCAATATTTTTCTAGGTCTTGTTTTGAAAGAAAAATTGAAAAATGTCAAAGGAAATAATTGAAAATAATGGAAAATATTTATTTCCTCCACCATTCTTTCTGTAGGAAAACCCCAGTAATTTCCCTCAGGTGTTGCACACGATATGTGCTGTGCTGGAGCTGGGTGACGGGGAGCTGCCCACGTTCACTGGAGAGCTCCTGGTGGTGTGGTGCCAGTTGTTTCCATCAGCACAGCTGTGGCCCTGCAGGACACAGAGTGGGACCTGCTATGGCACAGTGCAGCCACTGTCCAAATGGTGAAGCTTCTTCTTCCTCAACAGCTCATCACCCTCAGCATCACCTGTCTCACCCGGGGGTCACAAATTCAGTTTGCTCCTCCCTTGTACCCACAGCATTTCCAGTGTTCAATAAGAAAACATTTCCCTTCCACTGTAACAGAGTAGAGGGCTTTCATCACTGAGTCCAAACAGTGAATAAGCACATTAAGGGAATAGATTGGCAATAACCGAGGCCCTAAAATTTTGCAGCAAGAATTAAATAACCCAGCTACCATTACACTGAGACCCATTAGCTACATCTGCTTATTAGCTTGTATCTGAGACACTAAATGGTGCCAGGACCAGCTCTCTGTGCCACCCTGGCACAGACTAGCCCTGTGTCTGGGGAGGAGGAGAGCCAGTCTTGGAGCAGGGGAGTGCAATAGCACAGCATGGCCTGGCCATGTCAGTCATGCCGTGCTCTCTTCTGCTTCAGAATAGGCACTGCACTGAAACAGAAGCTGCACTGAAATCACCTGCTGAAAGTAACACCAGAAGATCCTTCTGTGCCAACCCACGAACACTTCATAGGAATTGCTTGGGATGATGGGCAGAGCTGCAGCTGTGACCCTCCTACCAAGGTGAGCTTCCTAACACTGTTCAGTTAACCAAGGTGAATGTGGCTGGTTTTGGCCCAAGAGGAGAAGAATCACTGGCAAAGGACACAACCACCGTGGCTAAAAATGCTTGAGAGGGTGGCAGTGAAGGAGAGACTGCAGAAACTCTAGGTGAAAGGAACACAGCAACAGGGTTTGCCAAGGGCTTTAGAGGAGTGCAGGCTGCTGTTGATAAATGTAACAAATATTGAGGAAAACAGGAGATTTTTCATGTAAATGTCCTTGGGATCTAGAGGCAAATATTTTTTGAGTGGGGATCAGCCAGCAGTCTTTCCCTTTGCTTCCATCACTGTCTCTTCCAGTCACACCAATGATTCAGATCAACTGCAAATAGTGCCTGATGGCAACTCTGAGCATCAGTGTGGCAGCGAGAGCTTTCTGTTAACCTTCAGATGAGCAGCTGCTGGGAGAGAATAAGCTGCCTCTCAGCCATAAAAGTTATTTCCCTACCAGTAACCTAAACAAGATGAGGACATGAGCAGTGCTGACACATATTGGTCCGTCCTGTGGGATTGCTGGCCCACCCCTGATACAGCTGTAGGGCAGGACTGCTGCTGGAAGGTGGCTGAGCAGGATCTGTCCCTCTACACAGTGTGGGTGCTGGGGATAGCAGAGTCAGCTGTGCAGGTGCAAGCCAAGTCATGCCAGTCACCCTCCAGACTAGACAATGTTCTGAGTGTGGAATGAATTACTCACTAATGTGCATAGAGGATATTTAGGAAAAAAGCTTTAATTCACATTTGTATGTATCAGGACAGCAGCAGAAGGCTAACTCTTCTTTATAGAATGGTTCTCTTCTGCCTACAAAAGCCATGCTACAGAAAGCTAATTGAACTAAAGGATCAAAAAGAGACTTGAATCCTTTGGTCATTTTGTATGGCTTTCACCTGGGTAAAAAGAGTTATTAAAACCGTTTTTTCCCCCTGCCTTAGTTTCTTGTAATGAATAAAAATCCCCATAGAAATGCCATCCACTAAAGATGGCATCCCAGTCAAATATTGCCCTTGAAGAAAAAAAGCCCCAACAACTACAACAACTCACAAACAGAAAAAATTAACAGTATTACATAACACAGATTATGTCCTACTTTGCACAGCTATTTTTCTCCAAGAGGTGATCTTGTATTCTGTATATGGTTACCTCTTTAAAGGAGGCTATTCACCCTTCTTCCCAGGACCTGAAAAACATAGTAAAGTATTTTTATTTTTCCCAGCAGCTCAGTGCTCACAATTTTCACAATGCTTATGATATTATGTTACAAAGGGTTTTTTTATTATTCCCAGTACCTTGATTAGAAAAGCTGCTTCTTCATACATAAAGTTGCAAAAACTTTGTGTGTTTCTGGTGCTATGTCATCAGTGGAACACATAAGATTTTGTATTATATGATTTTCCATTAAAAATGCAGTGCAATTCACTGTACTTAAAGGAACATTAATATCAAATGAAAACTGATTACTGTAATCAAATTTAATATCCATTTCATGAGGAGGGATTTAATGATCAGCAATTAATTATAAGCAGGAGATGAGAACATGCAAATAAACGTAGATGTGACTGGGATACAATACTTGTGGCCTCTGTTCACCTTGACATGACTCGAAATTTGTGTCCAAGTCTTGATCTCTTGCACTTAAACTTGTAAAATAAACATTAGATAGGGCAAGAGAACTTGAAATAAGGGATATTTTCCAATTGGGAATTGAAGGTATGCTTCTGTACCTGTGTGGTAGTTTCTGTTTTCCAGACAATATTGATGGGCTCATCAATGTAATTTCAACAGACTCACTGGGGATGAAATGGGGATACTGTCTAAAATGGAGATACTGACCAACATGGGATACTGACCTGCTGCTCACTGGCACTCAGTGACTTGTATAAGGTTTCACAGAGGAAGCAAACATATCGATATCAATAGGTAATTCACAGATTATCAGCAATACACCAAGCCACAGAATGCAAAGTCAGAATGCAAACTCTCCCAGCTGACTTCAGTTAGCACCTAAGGCAAGCACTGAAACCTGTTGCTGCACTTGGAGAAGTGTTGATCCATGTCAGCTGGTCATCTGTCATTTGATTTGTGCTGATTCCTGCCTGAGAGCTCAGGCACTGTGCCTTCACTTGGGCCAAGGAACACTGTGCATTTCTCTATGATTCTCTATGCTTGCCTTTGGGAAAGGCCCAGGGAGCAGAGCAGGATGCTCTGGAAGTGTAATGGGCTTATGCAGAGATTGCTGAGCATGAACCTGTGTTTCCCTGCCACTGGTGCCTCTGACCACAGGGCAGAGCCCACCCCAGCAGCACACCAGCCCTTCCTCACCTGCCTGCAGAAACACTGGGCAGGCTGAGCTGCCTGGTGGGATGCAGAATGCTGCGTTCATCTGCAGCTGGTCTACTAGTCTCCATTTCTGTTGCCATGGATACAAGAATGAAGCAATAACTTTATTCAGGATTAGCTATTTTTATTGTAATTACACAACAGGAAATCATTCTACTATTTTTACCTTCATCTCACCCATAGTTTATTTTATTTGTTATGATTCTTCAAGTGCCTGTACGGAGCACGCAAGCACTGACTTGCTGTTGGTGGGGGGCTGCTCCCTGCCGTGGGTGTGGGTGCTGATGGTGCTGGGCTCAGAGGGCTCAGCTCAACTGAGCAGGCAGCAGGAGCCCACCCAGCAGCACCACAGAGCTGTGATAGAGCCTGGCACTGCAGGAGCTCACAGTCAAGAATTAATGTTGATACATTTTTTGCCGTGGAATGAAGTGCAGTTGTGTAGCTGGTGGGTGCAGCAGCTTGTGTCCATCTGTTTCTGCAGCACAGGATCACGGGCAGGTCTGTGTGAAGACAGGTTCAGGAAAGCAAAAGCTGAAAATTCTAGTGTGCCTTTGTGCCTGTATTTCTCTCCAGAAGTTACAGCTCTTAGTAACCTGCTTCTTCACTTAGACGCTATTCATTTTTCCTTTTTGTGGAGTGGAGGGAAGAACCTGTTAGGCAGCTAGCATTACGAAGTGTGACTTAGCCAGCATTGATGGACAGGGCAGTGAACACACTGAATGATAACCAAATGCTGATGAGATGCTCCAGGAGGGAAGCAGAGGAGCGTGCAGGCATCCCAAGGCTGCAGCTGTACTGTCCAGCCCAGACAGGGAAAAGCATGTCAAGGAAATGAAGCCCAGACTCTCCAAGCCTCTTGGTCTGTCCAGAGGAATCTGGTCATAGGGATTCCTATGTCATCCTGCATCAAATGTAAGAGGAAAGAGTGTTGCCACATAAACCACAGCAGGTATCACCTCACAGCTTGTGTCTCCTGCAGTCCAGGCAGCTCTGTCCTGCACTCCATATCTACATTAAAATTCATAAAGAGGAAAGTACTTTAGAAGGACTTTATAAAGAAAGAGTGTGAAACCCTCCCTCACTGGACATGAAGTTTTGTCATTGCACCTACTGCTGCTACAGTTCAGAAGTGGTGAGTTTTTTCACATTCTGCAACACTGATTATTTTGACCATTTTTTGGCCATTAGCTAGATTGATGTAACAGAGAGGGGATGCTGAGCCAGGATTTGAGTTTGCCCTGGCCTCTGAGGGGCCGTGCCTCACTCAGTCTCTGCTCCCTGCACCAATCTACCTCCCTGCAGCAGCCACATTTGGCTGCACAATGGGGACCTGTCTGGTGCTCCCAAAATTTTCTTTCCTTTTGCCTCTGTATTGCATTTGGTCATGGTTCAGGGAGAAGACTGCATGCTCAGGAAGTCAGGTGGATGCTTTCCCTGATCAATAACAAAAATTATTTTAAAAATTGCCCCTAGGAAAGTGTAATAAAAGAACATTTGAACTGATGAAAACTTTGGAGAATTGGGTGCTTTATTTGATGCTTTCTACTAATGAAGTTTCTGGTCTCAATGTCATTTTTTGTAATTTTTCAACAGGTTATTCTTTTGAATGAGAGTCCTGCTCTAGCACTGTTGCTAACTCATAGGAAAAATTTGAAGAATTCATAATCTCACTAGTTTTAGAGAGAAATTACACTAAAAATATGAAAAGTGTTACATTTAAAAATATGTTTTAGATTGGTATGTGGAAGAACCAATGAAAGAAATGGGAAGGTAATTTAAGAAATAATAGAGGCAAACTGCTAAATTATTCCCTTTACTCACTGAGATATACAAACCACATCAGGTTATGGGAAACTCAGAATAGAGTCTGTTGCCTCTGATGGTTTTTGTTGCCATTAACTAGATCTGTCCTGAATCTTAAATTTCATTATTTAATATTAGAAACTGACTCTGTATTTGGCCACGTGAATAAGTGTGACCTGTTCTCCTGGTTTGATGAAGGCCAGTTAACTAAGCAGAACAGAGAGGGAGATGCAGCTACATTTTGGTGATAAAATGTAAGCATCTTATATTTGGCATTTAGCTTTCATTTGATCAGAACTCTTTCACAGGATGTGCTGTCTTCTCTACTAAGGCACATGTCAGCATTCACTTTACTTCCATTAACATATCACTCTTAGTCAAAGCTGGTGTTCAGTTCTCTCTGCATCCTGTCAACCTGACAGTCATTAATCTCTTCACAGGAGTACACTTCTGTCCCACTTAGTGTGCCACATATTTTGCCTGGATCCTTTGAGACCCTAGTGGGACACATCCTTGCTTTCTATCTGCTTGCTGAAATCTGCAGGACCACAGTCCATTTGCACCCCTCCGCAAGATCAAACACTGGCCAGAGTCTTATCTTTAGGAAAAAAGACTTTTCATGGCATTAGCAGTAGGCTTAAGAACCCAAAACAAGTGGTTATGAGAAACCAAGCTTGACAGTGCCCTTAATCCAATTAAAGTTATGTCTGAAAAACTGTTCTCATTTTGGCCTGATTGAGCAGTGTTTGGAGTCTTGTGCTAGGATAGTCAAGAAGTATATTGTGATTAGAATGTGAGACAAAGAATCTTAGGTTTATAATCAGACAAGGCCTCAATCGATTAAGATTTAATTATCTCCAAGACCAGAATTCTTCATTTTCAAAAGACCAGTCCTGTGATTTAAGTTTGTTATCACTTTGTAGCAGTGGATGTTAGTTGAGTGATATGAAGATTTTAATTAGAGCCAGAAGCTTTTACATGAAGATATTAAAGAAGCAAAAATGGGCTTTTGAATATATTTTATCATTTTTAAGGGTTCTCTTAAAGAACTCTATCTCTTTTTCCTCAGATTACTGTTGTAGATTTTTCAAAATTGCATCTTCATTTCTCATTTTGGGAGCCAATTAATTTTTTTCAAGAATACTCTCTTGATTTATATTTTCCAATGTACAAAGCCACAATCCTACTGCTGACAACATTTTCCCAACTTGAAAACACATTTTAATAACTGAACTCTACATACCCAATGGCAAGGAAATTTGTGGAAATTCAGTTTTACTTGACAAGTACAATAAGATTATAACTATGTGGAAATTAATGATTACAGATTTGGTGTGTTTAGACAGAAAGCTAATCTGCAGGGAATATTTGTGGAGTTCATTGGTGATAAAAAATATATTGTGAACAACAATAGCATCTGTTTGGGGTTGCACATATGAATTTAGATCTTTAGCATTTTGGATGTCAATCAAAGGGCATTCCCATGGTCAAGTCTCTGTGATAGTGCAATATGTCTTGGGCTGTGGGAGAGCCATTGCAGGGAAAACTATTGGCTGTGTTAGGGTGCAGTTCCCCTGGTCTAGAGCAGTTGTGAGATCTGTGTGATCCAAACAAATTGGATAGGCCTGGTATTATTCCTTCTGACAGCGTGGATTTTGGTCATATTTGCCCATCTAAATGGGCAAATGGTTACCATGGGCAATGGCAACCACCACTGTTTGCCAGAAGTTGTTGCTAAAAAAATGTAAAATCTTGTGCAGAGACTGCAATGGGAATGTAAGGTGTGGGAGGAAGATATAGAAAATCAGAAAAGGACAATGAGAGAGCTGGAAAATGTGAGATAAGGAAGAGTTTGGAAGGGCAAGAGGATGTCAGGACAGTGAGCAGCTGGGAAATACTGCATGAGGTAAGGCCAGGGAAGAAAATAATAGGAAACTGAAGGGATCCTTAGCAGGAACAGAGAAGACCATGAAGTCTCATGGATGCAATCAGAGCAGATGAGATTTCCTTTTCATGGAGGAAAATGTGTACATGTGACTCACTGAAGGCAGATTTGCAGGTAAATGTGGCTCAGATCTGCAATCAAGCGAGTTAATCGTCCCCAAACTGAAGTTCTGCCAGCATCCAACCATCTCTGTCTGTGTCTCTAGAGCATTTGAAAGGCATTTCTGAGGCTGCCTGCATTTTCCTGCACTGTATCAGGCCAGTGACACACAGAGCCCAAGATCTCTGTACAGGTCCAGGCCCTCCCTGCAGTCACATCCTGTGGGGCTGTGGGTGGATGCCCACGCTGGGTGCCCTCAGCCTGATCAGTGATTTGTTCTGCAGCAGGTGGGACTCACAACAATCTGGTTTTAGCTCATTTTGGATGTACAGGTCAGTGCCAGGCCTCACACCTCTCCTGTGGCTGGCTAGGTCACATACAGCATAGACAAGGATCCTTCCTTTCCCTTCACAGACCAGGTGGAGACATGACATCACTAATTTCTTCTTCTGAATTGCAACCATTTTTTGCCTTCTTCTGTTACAGAGCTTTCTTTGGGGAGTTTTCATACCAAGCTCACCATGAAATTTAAAGTAAAGTTCAGCTCACATCTCTCCACTGGGGCAATTAAAGTGTATTTGGCCTAGGCTTCATCTGCAATCACTGTATTTAGAGGCACCTTCTGGTAGTGCTTATGTCTTTTGTTATGGATAGCTTGAACATGTGGGGTGCTCCCAGGCTGGACTTTGGGGACAACCTACATGTGCTGAGGTAATGTGCAGAGAGATGAGAAAGACAAACCTCAAACTGGCTGCCTAATGCAGATTAGATGTCCAACCATATGGTTACAATTTGGTGAGATAAAGCTCTGTTTATAATAGACATACACATTTATTTATTAATTAGTTTCAGTTTGTGGTAGTAAGTGTATTAGGAAAAGGTGTGTTCTGATCCTGGCATCAGAAACAGATAGTCTAACATTTTAATGGAAATTGTGTTACATTCAAATTTGTGGAAGATTAGATTGGCTCTTTTCCAGAATTATGGTCATTTCTTTATATAGTACTTGGTATGAGTCTGCTCTTGTTTTAAAGATTTGCTTTATATATATCTATCTATATATGCTATATGTGTGTATATATAAGTGCAGACATCATATATATGTATGTTGTCTCTTAGCTTGAATGTATGCTTGACTTTTGGAGTCTTGTAACTCCTGAAGCATTTTGCTTCCTTTTTCTATGCAACACTCTGTGTATGAGGCTGAAATCCTTTCTTGTCTTGATGAGATGAAGATCTCTTATTTCATACATCTTTGTGCAGAACCAGAAATCATCCTGCCTCAGAGCAGGGAGAAAGAAAAAAAGAGCAAGGAAGCTGCACAGCTTCAAAGATGTGACCACACTGACTGGTAGGAGAGGCAGATGAGAGGGAAAAGCCCCTCAGGATCAGGAAACTACCAGTTGAATTTAACAGTCTGAATGCAGATTTAGAAAGGAATTCCATTGGAAAACTACTTTCATGCTTTTGAGCTGCTATGTCCTACCAAGGCCAAAAGTGCAAGCCTTGAAGTGAACTTTGAAATCTGTGATCAGTTTTGTCTTCTATCCTCAGCTTCTTAGGCAAGACTCAGCACTATAGGCTAAAGCTACCTTTTTCTGGATTGCTTTCAGACTCCTACGACTGCTACTGGACTTGGGACTTTCACTTTTTACAAGTCAACAAATATGTGGAACATCTACTGTTCACCTTTCTCTTGGCATTTGTATTGTATCTATGGAAAAAGGGAGTGTCCAAGGACGCAGCATCTCTCTTCCTCCTCTGGCTAGTTAATTCAAAGATATGAGGAGAAGGGAAGCCAGACTAGGTATTTTTTTCTTTATAGAGAGTTCTGTCACACAGACAATTAAACTAAATGCCTTGGCATGCTAATGAGTCTTTTTTCCCCTCTAGCTTTTTAAGATACCCCTATTCTTCCTCTTTTTCTCCTATGTCCAGATAATAATTAGTTGCTTCTGTCTTCTCTGCTGAGGTTCATTAGCCATTGCTGGGCCAAAACCTGAGGTTCAATACCATGGTTCTCTAAAGTCAGAGCAGACCGACTCATTAAGAAATGACTGTGTACACAATGTGGTGGGACATAACTTTCTGATCCTGTCACAGCTGAAGAGTCCTTTACAGTACTTATTAGTGACTCATGCAGTATCTTTGATATGTGGAGTGTTTGTGGCCATTTTGGTTACTGTTCTAAATATTACCAATTTGGAGTGCTTGCTTTCTTCATGTTTAGCATCTTGACTGAAAGGTCACATTTTTCTGGAAAAGAGCCTGGAGGATTGGAATCTCTTCTCAGTTTCTAAAAGAAGCTAATCCAAAAAGCCTCTGGTGGTCTCCTTTCATTGCATCAGGAGCAGACACTGTGCAATGAGTTCAATCTTTCCAGCCAAGCACAAAACCAGAAAGGCCTGATGCATGGCCCTAGAAGCTGTTGCAGCACCCAAGCAGTCACTGGCTGGTGCTGTCTGCTTCTGGAGTGCAGTTAGTGCTTGTCCTCAGCAATGAACTTGCAGATCCACCAAGTGTCATGCATCACACATGAGACTAAGTTATCTGGCCCTCCTTGCTGACCCCCTCTGCCATGTCTCTGTCTCACTGTACTCTGAGTGATGTCTTACAGCCTCGCACTCTTTAGTCCCATTTGCCTCATGCACCCAATCAGCATCTGTGTCATCTCCTGATCACCTGGATCCAGCAGGTTACATCTCAGAAATGCAATGATGCAGCAATGCCTGGAAGGAGCCTGTCTGGGGAAGCATCCTGAAGTTATACTAGTAGCCTCATTTCTATAAATTAGGTTCTTCAATGAAGGAAATTACTAGTGTAGAAATTTTCTTTGGCCTTCTTAAGTAATATGGTCGTGTCTAAAACAGCTTTATTTTTTTTTACACTAGAGTCTACATTCTTTACACCTTTGATTCCCTACAATCTGAAGCACCAGGCTCATGTTTACCTTCTCTTTGCTTATAATCAGGCAGGTGAGCAAAATGTACTGAAACCACAAAGAAATTGAAACTGTGGCGATGATAGGAGGTTAGATAAGGGAGCTGAAGAGACCAGGGAAGCGGAAAACTGGAGAAGAGTGAAGTCTTCTTCAATATCCACCTATCAAATCCTTGAATCTTAGCTCCCTATCTTTTGGGGAAAAGATGTAGGGTAGGTGGTCTCATCCAACCCACTGATAGCAAGAATTGCCACCACCCTGTGCCTATTTAAACTTGTAGGGTGAAACAAAGCAGAGAAAACAAGATTAAAAAAACCTGTAAATATCTAAAAAAACCTCCATCCCAATAACTCTCAAGCCTCTCAGGTAACAGGAATAAGAGAAGGGACCTGAAGGGGAATAAAATCTGCTTCTGAAGAAACCATCATGAGGATGAAAATGATCAGTGGTTCCTCAGATACCACTCAGAATATCAGCTACTTCTTCCAACAGCACCACAGCAGTCCCAACTGCAGCCCAAGCCCAGTCATATTTTCTGCTTTTTGTAGGCCTCCTCTTTCCTTGGGCATTTCAAGGCTTTGTGTAATTACATGCCAAGAGGGCAGAAACCCTCTGCACAGAAGCCTGAGGGAAATAGAAACTTTGGGTCAAGGAGAGAAAATTTGGAGGAGTGACAGGAAGCAGAGTTTTGGGGGAAAAAGTCCTTCTTGGAAGTGCTCAGTGAGCTATGAGATAGACAAGAGAGCATCCTCCAAACCCATGGGGCTCATGTCTTGCTCATACAGCTGCTTGTGCTCATCCCTGCACTGAGCATGAGACACAAGCTCAGGTTCCCCTGCACTCATAGCTCCTTCAAGCTTCAGGGGATTGGGAGAAAAGAAATTGATTCATTCTGTGCTGTAAAATGAGTCAGTGCTGATTTCAGCTGGGACAGAGTTCATTTTCTTCCTGGTACAGTGCTGTAGCTAATGTTGTTAGCACAGTGATGTTTTAGTTGTTGAGTGCTAACACTAAGTCAGGGACTTCTCTGTGTCATGCTCTGCCAGTGAGGAGGTGCACAGGAAGGCACAGAAGTATGGCTAGGACCCTACTGACCAAACTGGCCAAAGGGATGTTCCATACCATAGACCACTGTGTTCAGTGGACAAACAGGGGAAGGTGGCTGGGGCTGGGGGGAATTGCTGTTCAGGGATGGGCTGGGCATCACTCCACTGAGTAGTGAGCAGTTGCAGCATGTACCACTTGTCTCTTGAGGTTTTTTATTCCTTTCTCTTTTCTTTTCATTACAGCTATTAGTATTATTATTAATACCAGTAATAGTGTATCTTATTTTGTTTCAATTATTGAACCATTCTTATGTCAACCCATGAGGTTTAATTCTTTTTTTTTGATTCTCCTCCGCACCAGGGTGAGCAGCTGTGTGGTGCTCAGTTCCAGGCTGGGGTTAAACCACAGCAAAGCAGATGCTTTCAAGGTGCTTTTCTGATGTCACTCAGCTCCTCTCATGAAGTCATTGCTTAATGCTGGTTGCTATAACAACCTGTTTTTCTTTTTCACTATTACTCATGCAGCACAAATGCCTACAGGTATGTCACTGTTGAGAAATTCAGTTTTAAAGTGTTCATTTAAAAATATTTATCCTATGAAATATTTCACTGGTACAAAACACACAGCTTTACAGATTTTTTTTTCTTTAAGAAAAACTGGCTCCAACTCATCCTGTGCTGTCTGAAAAAAAAAAGGAATAAATCTGAGGGAAGAACATCTTTCAGTGAACCAGCATTTTAGCTGAATACTTCCCTCTTTTATGTTCAGTATTTCCAAAATCTTTTTCAAAAGCTCCTTTTAACCTCTTAGATTCTGTTTTTAAAACTCTCATTCTGTGTAGAGGAAGCACCTACAAGTATTGTAGTCAAGCCTGTAGCTTTCTGTACATGTATTTTTATTAGGAATGGGAATGAACAGAGAAAATGCTCTAAGAAACAGTGTTTATCTTTTTTTCTGAGCATTATTAAGCTCTTGTGAAATACCATCTCTTTGGTTATAGTAAAGACTACAAGGAAAAATGTGAATACAAGAGGTCATACTGTGGATGGGAAATCCCTTTTGGTGGTGGTTGAATTCCTGGTGCTGGTTCTGGACTAACAATTAACTCCATGGAAGAAGTAAAAGACAGTAAGCCAGACAGATTTAACCATCTTGGAAATATCTTCAAACATTCTAGGGTGTGAACAAGCTCAGTGAAATATTTACAGTGCTGCATTGTCTCTCTCTGCAGTGGAGTGACAGCTGAGGGGCCCCATGGCCATGACCAACCTCAGTATCTGGCACTCTCCTCCTGCTCCTCTCCCAGTCACACTCTCCAACAGCACACACTCTGCACACTGGTAGCAAAAATCTAAAATAAGTGCTGCCAGCAAGCAGGAGTCAGTCCCTCAAAGGTGCCTCTCCCTCGCCACTGACAGTCACCTCTAATGAAAAAGTCTGATTTTGGGGCCAGACAAAAGTGTGTAAAGCTAAATGGGAATGTCCTGGCCTTGGTGGCTTCTACCTGTGGTATGGAAGCAGCTATGGCTGTGCTGCCTTTTGGGGCACTATTCTTCCCCTGATGCAGTGAAATCTTACTGTCTGTGTCAGAAGTGTGAGGGACAAGCACCATAAAGTAACACCTTTCACAAAACATGCACAAGCCCACAAGCTTTCAGACAGTAATTTTTAATGATTAATTTGTTATTTTGACTTAAGGGTTTTTCTTCTTTTTCTTTTTCCCTCCAAATTTTAAAATATGTTTTGCAGTTTTCAAAGCTTTTGAAGCTCAGGCCCAGTTTTTTGTAAAAAGAGAGCTATGAAGTGCTGTATAGGGGCATCTCAGCGTCCCAGTGAAGCTGACTACGTGTGTACTTGTATTACACTGGGACTTCTCCCTCCCTTGCACCTTTGGGGTTGCAGGTCACTGCTCTGGTGACACTCAGACCTGGCAGGGGATGACTGACCCACAGGCAGCCCTTCATCCCAGCACACAGCAGAGAGCTCAGCCTGGAGCTTTTTATGAGGTGCTATTCAGATGAACCCTGCCTCCAGCATCCTTCACTCTTACATCTCTAGCAATAAATTTGACTTATGTTTTGCCAAATAGAATTCGGCTGAACTCTCCAGAGGGGATTCTAGGAAACATCATAAACAATGGAAGTTAAAGCCTAATTCTTTTGTCTCAAAAATAGAAAAGAATTTTTTTCCATTTCTCCAGAATTCATGGAAGCACTATGAAGCAGTACCCAGGTTTCTACTGTCTGAGGTCCATGCTTGCAAAAGAATTCAAAGTAAGGATAAGACACACTTAAAGTCAAGTCCTATTTCAGAAGGGTAAAACTAACGTTGTTTAATTCTTCTAGCTTTCAGTCAGATATATTTACTTTAAAGTTTAAAGATGGTGCTCCAGTCAAGGATGTATAAACTATGAATCTTTTCTTCTACTGTTATAGATAGATCTTTTAGAAAAAAAATGCCATGGAATCAGTCCAAAGAAACATACTAAATATATGAAAATATCAAACAAGTGTACAAAATTTTCTTATGCCTTGGCAAAAATAGAGAGCTCAGCTTGCATCCCCGTGCAGTCATATTCATATAACACCAGTTTAGCTACAGGATTCATGAGTCAGTGTTTCTGCTCTCAGGTTTCTGAAATGTGGGCTGCCAGAACTGAGCTTGGCCAGTACAGTATCACAACATCCAGAGTAAATGGCTGATGACTTTTTTTTTACTCCTAGTTTAAGAGCAGGGAGAGGAGCTGCAGGAGAGCTGGTATTGCCTGATTTCCTCATCTGAAATTAGGGCTTTTAAAATTCTTGTCTCCTGTGTCACTATTGCTTGAAGACACTGTTCTTGCTCCCTTTGTTTTTTGTAAGTTATATGATCTGACCTCAGTAATTTGTGGTTAACAATGTTAATGCTGTACCTTGCCTGGGAACTGGTGAGGATGAAATTTGAATGCCAAGGAAAGAGAAGCAAAGTATTCAAGAATCCACACGTCGATGATCTGAGCACGCAATGAATGGTTGTCTGAGCTGGGCACATTTTAGCCAAATTCTTCACAGGGTTTTACACCCCACTCCAAAATGGCCTCTGGCTTTGATTAACTGACAGAATTGCCAGGAATTTGCAGAACTTCTTTGCTACTACCTTGAGAGGCAGCAGGAGGATACAAAATGCTGCAGTGGCCCCATTGCATTTTTGGAGTATTTTTCAGCATTCTGACTTGAGACCACACAGAGATATTAGGAGACTTCATGAATAGGGTTTTTGCTGAGTTAGGGGAGAGGAGGAAGGAGAATGCCCAGCCAATGACACAGCATTGGCCGTGTTTATTCTGTGGGTTGGGGGGGGCACAGACAAATTGGAAGCCTTGCTTCAGTGCTAGAGAGCTGTAAAACAGGGAAGAAAAGGTAAATGGGGGTGCTGAGCAGCTTCAAGCATGATGTCAGTCTCTTTTGTGGAGTCGAGACAAGGTTATTACATTTTCAGTACACTTCAGCTCTAAAAACGAGGCAGATCCCTGTGGCACAATATTGGAGTGTTAAAAAGGGTGATGTTCAATCTCTGTGATGGTCCAAAGAGTACTCCCTACTTAGAGGCGTGAGAAACCTGTGAGCAGAGCCCTTATTTTGCAGGTGAATATTAAAAGCTGTATTTAGAGAGAGAGTGTTTGGGGAACAGTGTCCTTGGGTGATACCTCTGCGTGCTCCCTACACTGTATAATGGAAAATAGTAGCTTTCTATGGCTTTAAAAAAAATAATTTAGAAAAGTGTTTTAATATTTATTCTCCTGCTTAAGAATGTAATATAACTGAAAATCTGCAAACTGGGATTCTATACATTTTTTCAAGAGGTAACATTCCTTTTCCAGGGCTGATGCAATTGTTCATCCTTCTGCAGCCTGTATGGTTTCTTTCACTTCTCTAAAGAAAAGTAATTCCCATTTTCAACCTGCACAGCGAGGTTCATCTTCCACAATATGGGATTACCCTGTCAGTTGAATTGTTGCTGCATGTTAGATATATTAACCATCGATATTAACCTCTCTGTGCTGGTGGGCTAGCAATCTTACCAGCCTCTAAGATAGATCCTTGATTATTGATGAAAAATAAACTCTTCCCCTGAATTTTGAGGGGAATCAGATAATCAAAGAATGTGTCTGCCAAGCACATAACATGCTGCTTGTGTGGTCTGTCAAATTAGTAAATTCCCCTAAGAAGAATCAACTGTCTTTATTAGGCAAATGAAATCTTACTGTGTTAGCAGAAATGTTTACATTCCCAATTACTAAACAAAATCACTAAAGAAAAAGAACTAAATATAGTTTAGGGTGGGATTTTGTTGTTGTTCTTGTTTTTGGTGGTGGGTTTTTTGGGTTTGTTCTTTATTTTGTTTTGTTTTGTGTTTGGTTTTTAGTGTTTCCCATGGCTGGGAACAACAAAAAGCCTTCACTCTTTTGGGCTTGATGTCCCTGGTGAGTTTTTTAAGTTACCTGGCTGTGCTTTTGTTTAGCTGGAATTACCTGCCTTGCAAAGCTGTCTTCTGGACTTCTCCAGTGGAAATCAGTGTTATGAAGCGAGACAGGAGAGTTGCTTTCAACTTGTCATGTTGTACATTTGTCTGTGCCTGAAAGCTTCTGAATCAGATTTCTTCCTTTCTCTTTAGTTCTTTGCACTGGAGTTTTCTCATCTTCTTTTTTAAAGCCTTAATGATCCCAGGCAGGAGCCCATTGGGTGCCATGAATGAAGCATTCTGGGTTTTTCTGGAGGTGGAGATATCACAACAGATGCAAGACTTCTTTCAAACTATCTAAATTATGCACTGAAAGCAGTGTTCACTGTATAAAATATTCATTATACATGAATCTTGCCAAACTCTCATTTTCTAGATTATTACATCCTCTTCTCAGAGATAGCATGTGGCATAGCAACAATTTAAAATTTGACACTTAGACCACTATCTAAGCTACTGTCTTCCTCTTCATTTCTTCCCTTTATATCCAAAGGAAGGGACAAGAAACCTTGAAATAGGGCCTAAGATAACCACTTTATAGAGAAGACTCCAGTAGAGACTGGCTTAAAGGGTTCAGACAAGGCTGAATCACAGAAAGGTGAAAGCAGTTCATGATCCAGAGTTCAAAAAGCCCATCAGCCCTTCCTTTCTAGGAACACATGAGGTTCATCTCTCAAGCAATACAAGTGCATTTGCCTAACTCATAACATTTTTGTCCCTTTCTTAAAAGCATAGAGGTACTAAAGAATTTCCCAGATGTCAAAAATTCGGTGTCATTTGGGCAGTAAGGAGTCTTTAGGTATTATGGGGAGTGATAAAAACATTATTTACCTTCTTTTAATATTCCTTTCTTTCTCTTTTCTCTCTGCTTTTCCTTTGTATTCTGTACAAGTGTCATCTGGATTGCTTCAAGAATGTGAAAATTAGTAAATGAATGACCGACTTTAACAGTGAAAAAATGTTTCACACAAGGTTTGGATTTTCAGAAGATGCAATGCTTGCCTCCAAAAGTAAAGATCCACTAAGGATCTGCCTTGCACGGTTTAGGAGAGATTCACCTTCACCTTAGGATCATTCAGGTCAGAAAGGACCCCAGGAGGTCTCTAGTCCAGGCCCCTGCTTGAAGCAAGACCCGATACAAAATCAGACCAGATTTCTTTATTCATTTAGTACTTTCTGAGAGTTTATTTCTTCATGGTAGATAGTGATAGTGGTGGTGGTGATGTTCTAAAATATTGTACTCTATCTGTTTGGAATAGAATAATTTGAAGTTTCTTGTAGACTTCCTTTACAACATATATGTAATCTTTCACAAATGCCCTGGACATTATTGGCTGTCAGATGTGGCAGCTTGTAGGTTCAAACAGAACATCTCAGTTAATGATAAGTGATAATAAGATTATCATTGTAATGACCAAAGGATGCAGGGTAGATTACCTGTAGGTACAGGTAATGTCTACTTTTAATGTCTTATTAGACCAAGTGAAACAGCAGAATAAAGGGAGAAAACTCTCTGGTTGAGTCCCTTTGTCATCTTCACTTGAAGAGCTCTAAAGAAAAGAAGTTTAAAACCAGCCTTAATACTTGGCAAATGGAAGAATGTAGACTGAAGAAGGAAGGAAAGTATCACTCCCAATGGAAAATTGCTTTGAAATCCTACACGGAAGATACTGGAAACTGTAGATTTCCTGCAGGATTTCTCTGACATCTTTGATGTTAAATTCCTTTAACTCTAAGTAGCCCCATTGATTCTTACGTAGAAAGATGAATACTGGAGCACAGTAAATTTGACAAGACATTGGGAAACAGAACCTGAGAGGACTGGAAACAGCAAAGTGATCAGAGGAGAAATAAACTTGGGATAATCTGTGTTTCCCATTTTGTATTTACAGATCTTAATAAATGGAAGAATAAATGGAAGCTGTCAATTATGCACAGTCAGATCAATCAGAAGTAAATATCAGAAGCTTCGAGTTGCAGTAACCCTACCTACCTTTTTGGAGATCATGCAGAGATCTACTGCCTTAAAGTTGAAAGCAAAAGTAAAACTATGAGAACGACGAGCAGTTTTAGCACTGTAGGTGGCTATTGTAAGCTACTAGAAAAGAACAAGAAATTCATCACACTCTTCAATCTTTGAGATAGAAGAACATCCCTCTTGCTTATGTGTTACATACCGACCACACCTTTGAATGTAAGAGGGAATTACTGGATAAAGATCTTTCTCCATTTAGGACCATAGGAACTATCACAGAGGGCCATGACAATAATAATTATCCTATTGAAGACTCATTCAACTGCAACATCCACCCAAACAACTCCCAAGTATGCCTGTTGTGAAAATGCCTGCATTACCCATTACCACTGACTGTACTGATAGGGTGGTCTCACCTTGGGGACAACGAGGGCCAGCTGCTCCAGGGAGACAGCCAAGCCAGGAGCTGAGCATGAGTCAGTGCAAACCTTGCCCTCACCCACAGTCCCAGTCCCACAGGAGCAGATAATGGGGGTCTGATAGCCCTTGACTTGGCAAGAAATGGTCCAGGACCAGGATCCATCCAAGGGCTCCAGCCAGAAGCAGAAGGAGACTAGGCCAGAAACAGGCTGGGAGGAAGCTGCGAGATGGTCCTGAAGTCCATCCACGTGGGTACACCCACTGTAGGACTTAGGCAGGGGCTGACAGCTGAAATGGGGCTAATCACGTGTGTCTCACGTGTAAGTGCACAGCTGAGCAAAGAGGGACAAATAGTTCTTTATAGCACAACAATTAAATGTTCATTTTGTTATTGTAGTACCAAACAGCTTTCATAAATAACCCTCTAATACTGAGCTTTCATCATAAGGTCACTTGCTTAATCCCACATAGGCAGCAACAAATGGCAAGCTGTGTCTGACTCAACCATTTCTCTCACACCCTCTCATTATATGAATTTGAATAAAACTGCTCTGTACCCTGCTGAGTAACCTTTCCAAACCACGCTGCTGGTTGGGTAGAGCTCAAGGAAAGACAGAGAAATTCACTCTTGGAATGAACAGAAGCCAACTTTTAACTAGATTGAATTTACACGGTAGGGCTAATAATTTTTATGCTAAAATGCAAATAATTACTGTTGTAATTGCTTTCTGGCATCCACAGGTGTGTTGGCTGCCTCTCAAGCTGAATAAAAGGACAAGGTCTCCTGGTTTTAAAAGCTCACAATGTTCCTGCCTTCTGCAAAGTTCACTCAAAACCAGTGGGAATAATTTTCATAGGTGCATGAGTCTCCTTATGAAAGGTCACAAACTTTATGTTCACTCAGATGTCTGGGAAAATTTATTCAAGGTTAAGATTAAGTGACCAGGCAAAGAACTTGGTCTCTGTGAATGAGCTGGAATTTAATGCAGCCCTCCTGTGTCTCATTAGAACATGAGCAAGGTCTTACTGGTTCAAAGCAAATATCCACCTAGCCCGAAAGTGTCCATAAGTAAATACCTGAGGAATTGTAATAGCAGGAGAAATCTGTGTGAAATGTCTTCCTTCTGCCTCAGCCTACATCCACCAATTTCAGACCAATGTATTTCCCCTGCCTGCCCCAATTTGTCTGTTCAGTAACAGGGATCTTTCTTATGGAATTCCCCATTTTCCCCTTGGAATATGTTTTTACCTGATGTATCATTTCATTTTCCTTGCTTTTTTGGCTTCCACCAAACACTGAGCTGATAAGGAAACAGGTGCTGTTTCCCAAGGTCTCAGTCCTGAGGGCTTCTGGTTTGCTCAGAAGCAGAATTTTAAGTGTGAATCATTTGCCATCTTGTGCATCTTTTTACTTTCATCTCTATCACACTTCATCTGGTATCTTACAGCCTTGGCAATCATTTTCCTAAGGTCCTTCTAGTGCCATTTATTTCTCTTTGTACCACTCTGAGCAGCTGTGGATCACCAGCAAACCTTTCCCATGCTCTGACCTCCCTGACCTTATGAATATGTGATGAAGCTGGTCTGGAGGGCTTTGGGGCTGGGAACTTCTTAGTTGCTTCTTTTGCACTCATTCACATTCTCTCTGTTTGCAGGACTATCTTTTCTTTCAACCTGCATAAAACATATGCAGAATCTAAAACCAGAAATTTCTTTTAAATATTTATTGGCTTTTCTTTTCCCCAGATGGATGGGCATCTTGGTTTCTCCATCTTTATTTATAAATATGGCATCCACTTTGCCCAGAAGGCAAATGGTATTACTTTCACAAACAGGGAGGATTTTGTATCTTCAGCATGTGTACATTTCTGCACATTCTCAAATAAGTGTGTACGGAAATACTGAAATTAATATTTAATGTGAATGCATTTGACTCCAGTTGCAGAAGGCAGCAGTCTTTCAGTAAGTTATTCTCTCAGATGTGCCTAATGTCAGAAATATTAGAGAAGAACTGAACTACCAATTGAGCATTTTACCTGTCCCATGATATTTTGTTTATTTTCACTTCATAGACAAAAGAGTGACTACAGGGACTACACACACAGGCTTTCCCTTTAAGAAGCTGCAACATAATGGATAAATAAAGCACAAAATTGCCTCTCTTGTATTAACTACATTTTTAATTTTTAGAAAAGTGAACAGATCAAGGGTCAGATTAACTTATAATTTACCAGTGCATGATTAGAATCAAAACAAATGTCCATTGTGCTGTATTCTGCTTCGTGACCACTGCTGAGCTGCATGAAGAAGGCAGTTTTTCTCCAGGCAGACAAAACCAAGACAAATTAACTTTCTTAGAAGTTCAATAAATCCTAGAGGCTGGCAAACATTACTGATCTCCTTTTGCTCAGCAGTGCTACTTAAGATGAGAGATACCACTGTAATGTATTTTTTCAAAGAAAGACTGATATTAGTTCAACAAAGATAAAATAGCTTGGGATTAATTAGCTGCAGTAACACAAATAAATATTAAATAATGAGCCATTATAAATTATGTTTCATGCAGTTAATATTCATACAAGTTTCATGCAAAGATTATACAATTTCTTATAATATTAAATTAATTTTTACCCATTACCTCTCAAAGTCAAAAATATTTCTTTTTTAGACCTTCTGCATTAATATTTGAACTACCCTAGCAGCTGCCATGTCCAACTTGCAAATGCTCTCCAAATGTCTCCGACTTCTGAAGTCAGAAACTTCTACCATGTTTTGGCTAATCCTAATTTAGTAGTTTTAAAGCACATATAAGATAAAACTTCGGAAGTTGTCACACTTCATCAGACAGCAAGGAAAACCTGTTCCCAATGAAGAGGGCAGTGGTCCAGCCCAAAGACTGGAAACACATAAGCTGAAGACCAAGATTTCAATGTGATCAGTTCCTTGAATGGGGACAGTGTTGCAAAGCTTTCACAAGAATGATTTCCCACTGTGTATGGTAATGCTTTTATTTAGGAATGACATTGAACATCATCTCTACTGAAATACGAGACCCTGTCTCAGAAATATCACAGTGAATCTTTGAAGAAAGAAACTTGATGTGTTATATTTAAATTGTATAATGGGTAAATTTTATTCTCTCAAGACATAAATTTTAAGGGTAAATTTTATTCTTTCAAGTTTTTACTGCTAGTGCCTTTATTTTAGTTAATGACATAAATACATATTTTATCCCAAAGATATACTTTGCATTTAGTTAGGTGATGATGAAATATAATTCACATGTATGTAATCACATACACTATATTGGGCCTTAAATTTTTATCCCCTCAAGCATTCTCAGATGCTCATGTCTACTCATAAGGTAATCTGTCTTCAACCATTACACCTTTATTCCCCCTGTTAAACGAACTGAGGGCACCTGCCTGTGGGGAGAGCACCTCCCGAGTAACCAGGGGAGTGGGTTTGAGGAAACCCAGCAGCAGTGTGTCCCTCCAGATCTGCCTGGTCACCTGAGGCAGGTGATGCTAGAACATTTGGGATATCACGTCAGCATTGCCAATAACAAGGAATTAGTGTAAGCTTCTTTCACATGAATTGTGTTAAATATTGAGATGATATGATCAGTTAATATTTCTGATCTGATGAATTGGCCCTGTAGAATGTCTGAAACAGCAGTTGTGGCTTAAAATGTCATTCTGAGACCAAGTAGGCACTGAAAAAAAAGACAAGTAACCCCTCAGTCATGGCACTAAGCTTTCCCTGCAGAAATGCGAGACCCAGGTGCTATTTGGGGTGGCAGATCTCTCACACAACTTGTACTTTCTTCCCAAAAGGTCATTCCCTGGTGGGCCAAGGTGAGGGGGGTTTGACAGGGTGAGGAGTGGCTCAGCAGTGCTGCTCAGGTGGAACCTGTGTCCACTCTCATTTCCCCAAGCTCTGAGGCAGCAGATGGAGAGTGGGCATCCTGCTGGGCTGAGGGACTGGCCCCTCACTGCTCGAGCAGTCTCTGGGGCTTAGCAGGGAAATTGGAAGTATTCAGTGGCATTTACATATTGAAGTGAGTTCAGAGTACCTAGAGACTGTTCAGCCTGTAGTGCAAAACTGCAGTTTGCTGTGATTCCCTTGCCTTTATGGCTGCAGTTAATAATTTCCTGGTGTCCCCCAGATGGTGCCACTGTCTAATATAATCCAGAAAATAATTAAGTGCATCAGAAGTCACTCAGTTCCCTCTTGTGTTAGCTTATCCTTCCATAATGTGGCTGTTAAAAACTCCTTTGTTTGTGTATTTCCTTAGTATATATTAGAACAAAACCTGGCATTGTCCCATAACAGTTTTTTTTCCTGCAAGCACCATAGTTCTACAAGGAGGAACATTGGAGATGGACCAATGAGTGAACTGAAATTGATAAAATGATCTAAAGGTAATTATCAACGTATCTAGCAAACTGATCATTTCTTTGGAAGCTACTTTACCCACAAATGATGTCAGTATTTTCTGTCTAATACAAGTGAAAAGTAAACTTTCTTTTGGCTCTGTCATTTTACAAATTTGTACATGGTCACAACAATGCTGTGATCAGTTTCTCCCACTCTATCCTTACTTTAAAATATTTCTAGGTATGCACACATGGGAAAGGGAATAACTCAAGACATCTCTGCACAAGAATATAGGATAGGAGATGTTTTAAAAGATACAAAAGCCCAAGAGGGTTTGTGTGCCTCGGGGACAAACATTCTCGAGTAAAGCTATTCTATTTGAAATTTTTTGTTTGTTTGTTTTAAAATGTACTGGCTAAATTGAGACTTTAGGGCCTGGATGATAAAATCCAGTACACTACAAGTGGGTTATTGCTGCTTATCATCACTTGCTTTATTAATGTTTACAAAGTCTTTTAAAACCCCCAGAGGACTGCTGGGGAATAAACAAGCAGACATGGTTCTCTATTGCAAAAAGCTGTAGAAACTAAGACATGTTTGCTACAGAGCTGCATGTGAACCTGAGGCAAAAGCTCCTGGGGCATCCAACACCTCTCAGAGTGGATCTGCAGCCTGGCAGACCATAATTTTGATTTATTGTGACCTATTTTCTCTTTTTTTTCAATAATTTCTATTTAAATTGGTTCAGTCTTATGTCTGGGATTTCAAGGTTCAGGGAGAGAAGTCACCTGTACTTGCCTCAACTATATTTAAAAGAAAACCTCTCCAGCTCTAAAGAAAGACTGCAAGGAGTTAATGCCTTTGAGACCACTGGATTAATGGATCTCAGATGAATGTCTAGGGGAAAATGGAAAAAAAAGGTGGAGTAACATCCAGGGAATAGATGTGATAAACAGATTCCTGGAGATGAAAGTTTTCTCTTCTCTGTTTCTGGCTGTCTTGGAGAAGTAAGGGCAGGCTGCTCCTCAGGGGAGGGGAGCTGGGGGTCCAGGGTGATGCAGGGCTGGCCAGGGTTTTACCAAGGGTCAGCAGAAGTGCCCAAGGAAGCCTTATCTGCCTTATACTAAAGCCTGTGGTAAACCCAGGAACTATGATTAGGTGACAGGGAGGCAGATGACATTCTCCTCACAAGCTCCTATGGCTTCTTATTGCTTCAATCACACAATTCAAATGCACAACTCGGTTGTGTAAAATATGCACATCTTAAGTCTATTGACCAAATTTTTCATTTGTGTGAAATATTATTTCTCTCTGTGTTCATTGGAACCACAACAGGTTATGGAAATGTCATTTATTTACAGGTGTCAGGCTCTATTCCAGCTGCAAACAGCTGTACAGTATAAAGGCTGATCTTTAAAAAAAGGAAGATATATAATCCCTGTAAAAACCCCAGCACTTCAAGAAAACAGGTTTAATCAAAGCTTTATTCATCTGTTTCTATCAAAAAAGTAGATTGCTAAATAAAATGAGATGTCAGGAAAGTCAAAAAAAGGTTTCACCCCAAGTGATTTGATGGAATTTTGTATTGGCTGAATGGTGCCCTCTGGGGCTCTCATTCTAAAATATAATATAGAAACTCTCTGAAGTAAGACAGTTCTAGAAATCTGGATGAGAGAAAATGTGGAACTGTGTAGATTACAGAACAGCATGTCCCCCAGTCAGCCCAGCACCACTGATCCTGACATTTACTGTACTGCTTTTACGTGAAAGAAATGGCATCTTGCAGCAGTGGAAATAGGTCCAGTGTAATGCAGAAGATAACACTTATAAGGTGCACAGTTAATGCTTTAACATGCACTTTTAAAGCCATTATTTTGGACAGACATCTTTCAGGCTGAGAGTCCAGGTGTCTCTCTTGATTATGCCAATCCTCTATCCTATCTGTTAATCTTTCTAGGCAGCTTTACAGACTGTTTACAGAGTGCATACATTACTTGAGACCTCATCAACAGTAAAGAATCCAGCTATGTGAGCTGAAAAATGTTTGGGTTTTTTTCCATTTTATATGCAATGAGACTGAGAGTGCTGGACTGTGAAGGGCATGAGTGAAACCTGACCATTGCTAAAGGAATTAAATCCCAATTTGAGGGAGAGGTGTGGTTGCTCTGCCTCAGGACCTCATCACAATGCAGCAAAAAGGTACAGGGCTGGCAGGCACAGAACACCAGGCTGGGGTGTGCAGATCCAGAGTTAAAACCATGCCTTTTCTCCCAGTACTTCCAGTTTCACCACAGCTCCCAGATGTGGGAAGTGAAAACGGTCACCAAGAGACAAGGCTGAAAAGGAGACTCTGGGTTGTACATACACCTTTTCCCCTCACACATACGCTTGCAGAAGGCAGTGAAATAAATTTTGTCAGGTCATAAATGAAGACTGGAAACAGCCTTACTCAAGTCAGAGAGGGAAGCAGCCCCCCAGGAAGCTGTGAGAAGGTTGTCTGCAGGAGAGGGATGTCACAGTAGGGGTGGATGAAGCGGTGCTGTTCTGCAGGGACAGTGCTGGCGCCAGCACTGTTTGACATCCTTGTCAGCAGCACAGCAGCATCGAGGGCAAGTCTGCCAACCACACCGAGCCGTGAGGTGCAGTCACACGCTGGACAGCAGGGGTGCCATCCAGAGGTACCTGGACATGCCTCGGAGGTGGCCCTGTGCAAATCTTATGAAGTTCATAAAAACCGAGGTGCAAGGTGCTGCACCGGGGTTGGGCCAGTCCCAAGCACAAGTACAAGCTGCGGGTACGTGTCCCCTATACCTGGAAGGTTCATATTTTTAGCTCTACTTTTTTGTCATGCCAAATCACCACATCCTCTCTAATTTTGTGTCCTTAATGGGGCAAACAACTTGGCCTGTGCCTTACCTGTGACAGCACATCCCACCTTTTTGAGGGGCTTCTCTCAATGGTACAGGTCTGTTTTTCTGCTACACAGGGATACACGACTCTCACAGTTGATGTTAGCAATAAGTAGAATTTCAACAAGTATTTTTTCCTTCTACTTCTTTCTGTCCACTTTTCCTTTTTCATTTCCTCACTTTGTGAGTGAGTGTGGTTCCTATTGTGTAGTTTCCAGCTGTACAAATGAAATAATTAGTTGGTGAAGAGTGATGAAACCATTAGACATCATTATTATCTTTTGTGGCTATGAAGATAAAACTGTATTAGCCTTATTATCTGGTATTGTATTCACAGACTATACAAGTGTAACTCTAGTGAACTATGCTTATTTCATGGAAAGGTTTCAGTGGAAGTATTAATGGATTGCACAGTGTATTCAAAAAAGAACGATGGAAATGTCATAGCATTAATTTTATTTTTTTCTGAGAGGAACTCATCTCTCTGAGCATGGTTCTGGAAACATTTTAATTAAGTGTAGTAGGTTTTAATCCCTGCCCTTTATTTCACCTCTTTCAGAGAACACAAGGAGAATTGTAATTGCTGACAACTTCTAAGTCTAAAAGATCAAAAATGTCTCATTTCTTATGGCAAACAAAGCCAAAGAAGATCATTTGGAGGAACATCTGTATATTCGTCTGACATGAATTTTAAGAATTCTTTTGTTTTCTTTTAGTTAAATCTCCTTCTGGGGATAAATGGAGCGACTCTTCAGGAATGTATTATATGTAAAAAATTTTGACTGTACATTGTGCCTTTATTAAAATTATTTTAACCAATCAGCTGGTGAGAAACCTTAAAATATTCCAGTGAATGATTAGATGAAAAAACACTTTTCAATTTTCTTTTTTTTTCTCCCCCATCTCTTGCCCCTTCTCTTCTTTTAAAGACAGATATTTATTATTATATTTTAAAATTAAATTTGCAAGCTTAGAAAAATGATTCTTGAAAAAATTCTGCTTCTTATTTACCTCTTCCCCAAATGTCACTGTTTATTTACAAAAGTAGGTCACATTACTTGATCAGTTAAGTGTCCAGAGAATCATGCCATGACCCTTTCAGTCACATGTAGTCATCAAAGATCTCTTGCAGAGGTAATTTAGGTCTCTTCATTCTTCCTGTTGGAATAGAGATGATCTTTCTTCTAGGCATGTGAATTCATCCTAGCCCTGGCTATTGCCCAGGTGAACCTCCAGACAAGTGGCTGTAAACTATAATGCCTATATTCAGATGTGTGGTGGGTTACCACTGAAAAACTGCAGTGATTTATGTAGGAACTCTTAAAAACTTGACTTTCTAGCAGAACCTTCTTTCCAATTACAGTGACTACGCTTCTGTCTGGTATTTACTGGTCTTAGAAATGTTAAAATAATTGTGCAACATCTATAGATTTTGTATTACATCTGCTAAGGGATGTACAGGTCCACCTACAGTTTCATTGCAATGTTGTTTTCATATGCAGTGTTTTCTTCCTGTGATGCAATTACTTATGAAAAGACATTATGGCATTTTTGAATGCATACTTTTCAAACTGGTATTATATCTGTGCCATCAGTGTCACCAATGCAATAGAAACTGTGTTTGGAATTCAGCGGTGACTCAGAGCACACCAGTGATTTTCAATTTCCCAACTAATGACTTGCTCAGTTACAAAATATTATCTGAAATTTGTCTTCTGTGTTGGAGACACTTCTGTGCTTCCTGGATGAAATGAAAGTGCTTAATGGTGCTTTTCAACGGTAGACAATAAATACCTGTAATGCAAACAGCAGTGTAGGTACAGTAATGTGTCACTGTGTTACCCACAGCCTGTGGCTGGCTTTGGCTTTACTGCCTGGGGCAGCCTCTGTCCCTTGTGCTCACACATGGTCTGTGAGGAGCTACGGGAGAGGGACTCCCAGGATACTCAGAATTGAACTCAAAATTGCATTCACCAGTGAAGGTGTAAGAAGCAAGGTCAGAGAAAGAACTAGCACTAAGACTGAGAGGAGCATAGACAAAAAAATGTGCCTTTTACATTCTCCTAAGAATAATTGGGGATGATAACCTAATTTTGTGTGATAGAAAATACCTACTCTTATTTTCTCTCTCAGACTTGATTATAGTCATGAATGAGAAGATTTATTTTAAGGGCTTTTGATTGATTGGTCTGGGGGTGGGAGGAGGTCCAACCTGTTTTAGATGGTGAGGTGTAAAACTGATACAGTTATTAATAAGAATTGCGTTGCATAAGCTTGAAGCTGTGGCTGCTGGCCTGAAGGCCACTCTGTGTAAGGGCCATACAAATGTACCCCTGAGAGCCCCTGCTTTGAAGAACTGACCTCAGAAATTAGGTGTCCATTTCTTTTTTTTCTCTACCTTGAGCTGAAGTTGCCCAGTTGGACAGCCTTCCCTGTGATTGTATGCTTCTAACCTTACTGTAGCCAGATTGCAGGGCTCAGATGTTGGGATTTGTGCAGCTGTAAGGTCTCTTGGTACTTCACAGAATGGTAGAACATATCCACACCAAGTGTGGGTGCCCTGCCAGAGCAGGGATTGTGCTTGTGGGGTTGCTGGCCCTAAATTAGTTTCAGAGCAGTCCATTGTGTTGTCTTGGCTTTGGGTGTAGAGGTTGATTTGTTCAAGATTTGTGCAAGACCTGCTGCACAGGTCCTCCCAGCACATGGAGGACCAGCAGTCCTGGAAGACACTGCACAGCACCTTTGGCAGAAGAGAGCAAGCTGTGGTCCCTTTGGAGGGGATGTGCAGGGCAGAGGACTTCTGCTCCCCCATGGTCACTGCAGCTCCTGCAGCCTGGCTGTGTCTAAGATGCATTAACAGCTGAGAATGATTTTTTAAGGTTGGGTTCCTGTTGAACTGCTGGGAAAAAGAGACTCTAAGATGAGCTGGTTAACCTTTGCACATACTCTTTTGTAGCCTTATATCTGTATAAATAAATCCTAAGGACTCAAGTAAATTGTGACATACATACTCACCCTTATAGCTCAGTAAGTCTATTCTTCCACTTCAATGCAGCCCTGTGAAGTCAGGGTGTATTTCTCATTCTCAAAGCAATGCTCTACTTTTTTGAAGCACCTTTTTCCTGAAGCATCTGCTTGCTCTTCTCTCCTTGTGTTTCTTTTTAATTGACTGTCTATTGACAGTCAGTAACAAATTAATGGCATTTAAGTTCAAACAAACTATCAAATAAACCCACCCCTTACACCACTATGTAGCTGGTTGAGGTGAATTGCTTGCTACCTATAAAGAGCAGTTTCTATTTTTCCAGTGTGATGAAACACTCTAAATTTGTGCTCTAGGTATTTTAATTCTTTTTAGCATAATATATCTTGAGGAGATTAAACAGAAGAGTATCTGAAAGTAAAAAAACAATGTCAGTCACAGGCAGAAGGGCATGATTTGTCTCAAACTAATCCCCTTAATCTTTAACAGGTATATTCCTATAGGTAACTTCTTCTCATTTGCATTTATGATGCTGAAACAGAAGGTGATACTATCTTGGCACACAATCCACATGGAGGTATCCTTCCTTTATGTCAGCCACAGTACTCTTTTAAGTTAAAGATGTGAAAAAGTGGAAGACAATGCATGAGAAGTGGTGAACTACTCTCCTTGGAAGTAATTTGAAGGGCTCCCACTGGAGTGTTTGGGCAGGACTGAGGTGCTCTGTGGCTCACCCCTGAGCCTGGCTGAGAGTGTGGCTGTGCCAGGCTGGCAGGGAGGCAGAGCAGTGTGTGCCTGGCTGTGGGTGCCAGCAGAAAGGGCTGCAGCCACCACCCCTTCCCCAAGGGCTGACATCAGGCCTGTTCTGACCTTGGAGAGGAGGAGGGCTTGAAGAGGAAATTTTCTTTATGCCCTCCTTTAGGTAATGGTGGTGTTTCATTTTCTCATCTTGATCTCACTTTCTGAAATCACTTTTATATTTTTCTGATTTCTGTTTCACTACCATTTCCTTATTTGGTAGTGTTAATTCTTCTTTTTGATTTTGCTTCCTCTCATCCATCTCCAGATTTCCTCTACTTCCCTCTTACTTCCATATTCCTCTTCTAGTTTCGTTTTTATTCTCTTTCCCAAGCTTTTTTCCCTCTGCATCTTGGTCTCTGCCTCCTTACTGAAGGCTGGGTATGGTATGTTGCATGCAAGAATTGCTATGACAGCTTTGGGACGCCATCTCCTTCATGCAGTCCCTTTGCTGTCTTCCCAGTTTCTCCAGTTACTGGCAGGTCAGACAGAGGAGGGACTGTATAATCTATCCCACAAGTTACCTCTTTAAACTAAGCTCAGACTATTAAAGGCAAGAAAAGAAATAAGTTGAGCTGCAAAATGGAAGTTTTGCAACTTCCCTGAATTAAATGCTTCTCTCTGCAACAATATCCAAAAGCAGATTTGTACGGAAAAAATAGGAGTGACAAAGCACATGTTATATTTCCTGAGAATTTCTGGCCTCCATACTTCATTGTTAGAAACCTTTTGAGCCTGAATTTCCTTTATGTGTTTCTCCTCAATGCACAGAGTATGCTGGTGACTGTAGGGCTGAGGAGGAAATGTTACGTCCTGAAGGAATCTCTGCACAGCTTAGTTCACGTTTTGTGTCTCCCCATATCTTTCTACAGCTCACAGAGAGTGTCAAGGGCAGCAATGAACACTCTCAACCATTTCCCAGGTGAGGAGGGAAACATGATTTGAATCACTTCATGATGCTTCTATTTCCATAAAGTTAATGCAAAATTTTTGGAGATAAATATGGCAGGTAAATTGTTGCACCTTCTAATTGCTCTTATTGCTTGGGTTGCCACTGCAAAAATTGGATAACCTTTGCTTTTAACTGCCTAGTTAAACTGGAAGATTAGCCAGTTCCCACCTCTCAATATCACAGCATGGCAGTGTGCCAGAATGCAGAAATTAGTCCCTAATGCCTCCCACTTCCTCTCTGGCATCAACTCAGATTCAGCCTTTGCTGGCACTTTACCAATGGCAGAAGAAAAATGTTAGAATCTAGGTTTTAAGGGGTTCCTTCTAAACTCCTGTGTCCTGTGGGGTTTTTGCCACAATCTTTTTATTTGCTAAGAAGAAATACCTCATAACTATGTGTGAATCTAAATATTTGTTTTGTTTGGAAAAACATTTTGATTGTTACTGTTGGAGCCTTGTGCTTCTGACCTTAGTTATATCCATGTATTTTCCCCTGTACTCACTAGACACAAAATGATTAGTCACCCAAAATGTACCAGGTGTTGGTTATTCTTTTTCTTTGTTTCAGTTATCCTTTCTTCATCTCTTTGAACACACAACTGGAATACTAGATGGTATTCAGGATATGGTACAGTTTTATGGCAGGGATAATTTTGTGTTGTTTGACTTTTAGTATTTATTTCACTTTGAAAACCTTTTTGCTGGCTTTTTCTTTTTAATTTTTTACATTGGACAGGTCTCTCCAGAAACTGCTTTTAAGGGTTTTGTTTTGGCACCTAAATTGATAAAGTAATTATTGTCCTGCTAGGTGCTTTCAGATGCTGTTTGCTTAAACAATGCATTTACAAGTACTTTTACAATCTTGAATTGCTTCTGCTTTCTGCTGATCTAACCTTCCCAGGGTGCTAACATGCCAATTAGGCCAGGATCCATAACCTATCAATCTCAATGGGAGAGACACCTCAAAACCCATGAAGACCTCAGCCCTCATGACACCAGTTTTATAAACTCCTTGCAGGGTGTATAAGTGCAGTCAGCCCTACAAACCCTTCTGGTGTTGCACAGGCAGATGCCATTTAAAGTCTCAATCCTCAAACTGTTCTACTGCAGCCTTTAAAGACAGAAATGGGGAGGAAGAACTGTCTTGTTCCACACTGGATTCGAGAGCTCTTTGGCTTTCATGCATCAGCAGCTGTTGCAGCTGTCAAAGCCACAGTTCCAAGAGCTATCTCCACTACTGTGGGGGATAATTAGGGATCATTCAGCTGATCAGAATACTCCGAGAGGAAGAGAGATCTTCAGACACGTTCTTTTAAAACTCCAGCATTCATTAAAATTTTGGTCACATTATGTATGACATTGCAGGTGCTTGCAGATGCATACACCGGAATGCTTTTCCTTTCATGCTCTCCTCTCTCTCTGTGAGTGCCAGTAATGTGAATACAATCATTTTCACGGACACTGAAAAACAGGCAATTATGGAATAAAAATACTTCTGCTTCTGCTGGCAGTGGGTTCTCTGACAGGAACATTAATTATGCTTGAATGCACAATAATACAATATTCAGGAAGTGAGAAAATCATCTGGGCATGAAAGAAAACAGATTTTTTCTTCTTTATGATACTGTGAAATTGTTATGGACATGGACCAAATCCACTTCGTAGTAATGATGCTGATGCAAGTGAACAGAAACGATGTTTACTTGCACTGAAGCATTAGTTTGCATCAGTGTAACAGGATGCTGGGTTTGCCATAGACCCCAGTGGGAAGGTGATTTTGACCAGCTGTCTAACTGCATGTAAAGAAACTGGACAAACTGTCTTCCATATCTTTGAATTTGAATTCAGGGCCAGAGCTGAACCGTGGTCTTACTGCAGAGAGAGGCTGCACCAGGCTAGAGAGAAATGCAGGCTCTGAATATCTTTGAATTGCAGGCTTGAAGTCTGTAACCAAATGCCATGGTTTGAGTCTCCCTCAGTGGGAGGGGGAAGAAACTCTGCAATCCAGCTAGGAAAACAGCATGAAACTCAAATACAGCCAAGCAGCCAATAACTATATCAAAGTGAGTTAGAGAGATGCTGACCAGAGAGTTCCATCTAAAAAGCATACTTCAAACAGCTATTCATTTTTGTCTGATCTACATAGCTGTAGTAATTTTCTAAACCATCATAGTTCATTAAAACAATTGGACACTTCAGTTTTTGAAGTGTGAATTGAAATGTACAGGGCAACTTTTATACCAAGGAGTGGTCTGCAAGGATTGCAACTGTATCTGCCACCATGTTTTTACGGTGGCTTTCAAAAGTGCAGATAGTTGACTTCTGAATTGAAAAAAGAAAAAAGCAAAAGTGAAATGTGTTGGGATGGTCAGAGCTGGGCTCTTTTCTTGGGTGACATAAGCAATTCTCTTCAGTCTGGTGCAGGTACTGGAGTTCTTGTGGGTTGTATGTGCATGAGATCAATTAATAAGAAATTCTATGTCATTATAAAGTATAAGTATAAACATTTTTGTGAAGTGGAATGGCCTGTGTAAGACTACCTTATATAAAATGTTCCTTACAGTATCATTTAATTAGGGCTTTACACTGCATTCCTGACCTTGTCAGCTGAATGTCTCACTGAATCACTTCAGAATTACTAATATGCCCATTGTTTCAGCAGCTCGCCGATGCGGGGAAAATGTAAATTTTCAATATATTCAGTGTTGTTTTTTAATAGGCATAATTTTAATCAGAACTGCTCCTAATTTCCAAGCTCAAAAACTGTGATCCTGATTAATTTAAAGCATGTCTTTTCTACTCCATTTTGTCCTGGTCCTATCTTTTTTTCTTTTATTGGGATTATAATTGGACTGAAAATTGAACAAATTGGAACTGTTTGTGCAAGTTGCTGGGAGTGCCTAGCTGACTGATCCACCCACTTATTTATAAATGAAAACAAAAGGAACACAAGATATTTTTCACTTTAAAAAGTTAACAGTCTTCAAAAATTAAATGTTTTCTCTATACAATGACATAGTCTCTGTTTTCAAATAGTTTTCTGTAAAAGCCCTTTCAAATGCTCTGTATTCTCTTAGAACAAGATAATGCAAAGCTGCTGATTCTGGTTGAACAAAACAATGCTTTAAAAAGGTTTCTAAAACCTGTTTTATCACATGACCTTTGAAGAAGAGACAAAGATAAGATAGATAATATAAGCAACAAAGAGGGAGAAACTAAGATGACAAAGCAAGCAAAAAGAAATATCAGTTGTCTAACTTGTTTTTGTGTCTTTGCTGAAAATCTTAAATGGCCTGTCAATAACAAAATTCTATTCAAATCTTTCCCCTGAGATTTATATTTGAGTAAAATAATGCAGAAATACTGAATGGTATAGCACTGAGATTGTGCTTGGTATCAGGTGAGATTAAACGACCCCACTCTTTATGTTTTCCAACTGCCTTTTCATTTTTACAATTTTTATTATGTGGGATAACCTCCTAAAACCTTGAATGAGGCAGTGTTTCAATCACACACCAGCTTGTCTATTGAAAGGTCAGTCTATTTAAATGTCAGCCAGACATTTTGTACTTATATTAAATTCAGTGATTTATCTGGTGTGTTTCCCAGCAGATCTTTCATTAGACAACCAGGTTTACAAAAAAGGCAGTGAGCTGAAGAGATGTTTAATAAATGGCAGATGGGGATAGAGGATGATTTGGAAAAACAGTGCAATTTTCTTAACTCTAGCAGGTTAAAATTGCATATTTCAGATACTTTGTTTTTCCAATTTTTCTATACCTCAGGTCACTTAGCCCCAAGGGCACCACGTCAAATAGGGAGGTGCTGCTTCTTCAGCTGGTGAATGAAGCACAGAGAAAGAGACCTCCAAACCCACTGAAATCAGAGCAAGTCTTAAGGAGTTGTTTCCTCTCTGCCTTTAGGAGACAGCTCTATCTGGGACTGCCACCCACGGTTCCCTTTGTGGTCACTTTTGAGGCATGAGTCCTTCTGTCTGTGTAAATACCTGCCTTAAGGTGAGAGCAGCTGGATCTCAGATGTGTGCTGTTCCTCTAGAAGCAACCAAGTCCCACTCACACCCTGCCTGAGCCCTTCCCTTCCCAGCAAACAAACAAAAAGCCCCCAAAGAAGGGTGGGAATTTGTGCTTTTTGGGTCGATGCAGCACCATGGTTTTGAAACACAACTGCAGTTCTGTGGCCAGCACACAGAGATCTGGCATTTGCCGACTGCTCAGCAATGCTGAAGATGCAATGAAAACTAGATTTCAAAAATCCGTCTCCCACACCTGGCACATGACTAAGGATCACTTTTCTTAGAAACAGTAAGGTCGCATACAGTATTTAACTTCATAAATTAAGATACTGTCCATTTAGGTACATGAATTGTGCTCAGTTCTTGGCATCTAAAGCACCATCCTTCCAAAAGTAAGTGCCAAAAATCACATAATATTTAACAGGGAAAAGTAGCGCCTTTGAGGACCTCCAGAGGGAAATCCAGTCCTCTGAAATTAAGACATCTAAATTAGATATCTGGTTCCCAACCTGTGTAAATAGCTGCCATATCCCTTCATTTTGCCAATCTACCCAGTAGACAGTAAACAATAATGATTCTGCCTCAACTGAGTTGTCTCTGCATTTACATACAGAGCAACTGTACTACAGACTCTGTAGGGTGTCCTGTCTCGTGTTCAGTTGCTGCTGGAGAAGAACATGGATTTCCAGTAGATCCAATATCTTACTTGCACTATCACATGGACATCTCCTGTCCCCTCTTTGATGGCATGCATACTTGTGTGCGGGTGTGGAAGCACTCCCCCAGAGTGGCTCAGCTTGACCAAACTGAGATTTCTGCACTATGGAGGTCTACATCAGCACTAGTTATGGTCAGCTGTCTTTGCAGCCCCTGAGAGAAACTGGCAGTAATAGAGGAGTGCAATTCATCCACCCATTTCAGAGGTCTACATAAGGGTGCAATAAATGGCACTCTACAAATGTCCTTTCTGTCCACTGAGTATAAAGGGAGTCTAAAGTTAGCAGCTGCAATGTATATAGTTAAGTAAATGAATCCTATGCTAAGCTACTTATTCAAAAGCAAATCAATAATATAAAACCAACAGGATAATATTAATTTTTATCATTAATACCCTGAGTCAATCTGTCTTGACATTTTTCTCTGTAAGGAAATTGTGTATTGAAAAATCAACAAAGTATGAGTTGTTTAAATATGTGGTTTAAATAATTCCATGCCTTTCTGGAGTAATTTTGTCCCACTTAGCAATAAGAAAACAGTTACAAATATGTTCCCATACTCCCACTTATTCCTTTTATGTACAATTGAAGTTTATTATTCTATTTTTTTTCTCTTTTATCTTTCAGCATGTATTTTCTTTATAAGTATTAGAAATCCTAGAGTGGTAGGAAGGAATGAATTTAAATAGTTAGTCTGGAAGTTTTACCCAATTTCTCTGTGTTTGCCATTCTAATGACCATTTTTTCTGTAGTTTTAATAATTTGTACTAAAATACTTTAGATGTCTTTTGATTTAAATTTGTGAGAGATATCTTGAATATTTATCCTTCCCACCAAAAAGACTATTGTAGGCCTGTTTTGTTCTCACTCCCAAACAAGTGAACCCAAGAGCTTTTAAGATAAAAAATAAAGGATGATGAAATTACATTTAAACTGCAAAAGAAATATAAGGTTGCAGGTAAAGTTAAAATCACAGCCACAGATTTGGTCAAAGCAGAGTTCCCATTTGACTCCTTTGACAAAGCACACAAGGATTCTTGTGCAGTACTTCACTGTAGAATTTATAGCCTATGTCAATGAGCTGAGCTTGCTCTGGCTCTGTATGTTTCTTGTGGATTTTTCCTCTGCCACTATCCCCATGGAATGATTGTTCTGCAGTTTTACTGCTTTGAGGGGTAGGAAATCTCTTCTATGTTCACTTTCAGTTTATCAAAAGAGGACTGAACCCAGATGTGCAATGTTCTGGTCCCACAGAATGAAATTAGTATCCTGTCAATTATGGTCTTGTCCATATTACCCGTGCTAAGCCAGCAGCTGTTTCTGCCCCAAGACAATTAATATCAGTGGTTCTCCAAACTAAACCAAAATCATCACGATTTGCAAGAACTTTCATTTATAAATGCATTTGTTATATTTGAAATTAAATGCAATTTCTTTGAAAGTGGAAGTTCCAAGCTGTGTTCAGCACTGTTCCACAACTCAATACCAATTATAATCCATACTAAGACTGAGCCAGTGAATTTGCTTTGACCAAGCCTGTGTTGTGTGTAAACACAGGTCTTTATGTGCCCAGAGTTAGCAAACTAGCAGTTTTCATGCATGCTAAAGAAAGATTTATTTAAAGAGATAATGTTACAGAATAATGAGTTGTTCCCACAAACCATCTGTTCTTCTCCTACACTAAAAATAAAAATCTGAAACCAATTCCTTTGTTTTGATTAAAGGTTTCTTTGCAAATTATTGTTTCTGAACTTCGAAGCAGAGAATGTTTTAATGAAACCCTGGATTGGAAGAAAAATGTAATTCTTTCCTGTATACTGTTAATAAATGAATGTTAGTTATCTGTGGGTTGTTAACAGTTTTAGAACCCAAACCTCCATATTTTTGCTGTAAAACAGTGAAGCTATTATATTCATCCCAACAGAGAGTTCAAGAGAAAGGGAGTAAGAAAATCCCAGGGCACAAGATCTGCCATTTGTGAGAAGCACTACTTATAAAAAGATACTTTTCTGATTTAGAAAAGGAACACGTTTTTAGAAGACACTTCTTTTGTGACATACTTCACAAGCTATTTCAAAAAGCCTGCCTAATTTTATCATCTGGGAAATGCTCCATGCAAGGCCTAACGTTCAGAAAATGCAGGAGCTAATCCTCCCTTGCTCTTGCAGCTGGTCACTCCCTCTGCTCCTTCCTCAGTAAAACCCCTCTGCTGCCAAAAGGCTCTCCAGTGTGCCATCAAAATGTGCCCCACCTTGGCGGTCAGGGGGTGTAAGAAGAAGAGTACCCCCCTTTCCTGACCCCAGCCATGCCAAAACAAGTCTGTCTAAGTCTATCACAAGATAGGCACAGCACAGGTCTTTCTGATGCCTGGGGTCTGATTTTTAGGACATAGCTTGAGCCAGACAACAAATGTGGGAACCCTGTTTCCTAAATATCCGTCTTCCATAACTCCACCTTTTAATAATTCTATACCCAAGAGTGCAGGAATATAAAATAAAGAGAATAAGCCTTGATTTTCTTGTGAGTTGGTCCCTAGAAGCAGTGTGCCTCAAGGGACTAAGGATGGCTAACAAGAGGAACCACTAAGCCAACAAAGTCCTTGCTAAGTCAGGTAAATCTCTGTACCTTTTACAGACTTATCTTTCCTCCCTGTTCATCCTTCACATCCTCCATGAGAGACATGGGTGGGAAGGACACTTTGCCTCCTCTGCAGCATCTTTGTTCTTGCTGATGGTATTATTCCTTTAACATGTGCATGGTAGAAACTAGACATACTTCAGGAGAAAGTGCAAGGGAAATATCACAAGCTCCTGGGTATCTTGCATCTTGGCCTGTCTGATAAGACCTACACAGTTACCATGGACACCTCTACTCCAGATAATATCTGAGCACATTTGGGCCACTGATAACATGGGGCTCTGAATCACCGATTTGGGAAGCAAAGTCTGTCTGGGGTCCTCATCAACCCAGGGGTTTCACAGCAATACTGCAGGTTGATTCTTCATGCACTGAATAGAAGAAGGATTTGTGTTGGGTGAGAAATTGCATAGTGAAAGTTCTCTGAGGGGCACAAATTTTAAAAACCAACCACACAAATTAAACAGACTGGAAAACATCCACCTTTCTTGTAAAGTTAACAACCTTCTTTCAAGCTTCCAAAAATATACTACTGGTTAGGTACTTCGCTGTCAGTTGCCTGATTCTGGACATTTTTGTTTCCATGCTAGATCATAAAGCTGCACATCCTTAGTTCTTTCTACATCATCCACATCCTTTTCTCTTGCTACCTCACCCAATGTACTTAGAGAAAACAACATACCAGGTTTTCCCCTTAACAAAGCTGTCTTCTGAGTCCTGGTGAATGTAAACTAGGATAATCCCCACTGAAGCCAGCAGTGATATAGCAGTGATATAGCAGTGAAACCAGTGCTGTGAAGATAAGGTCAGGGGAGAGACAAACAATAGGGCCTGAACCAAAACAGACTCTGAACATTGCTGAGAGCTGAATACCAACATTTCATAAATGTCTCCTTTTTGTTAAATGCTTGATTGCAGCGATGGGGAAAGTATGGTTGGAACAAAACCTCTGGCAGTGCCTGTGCTAATAAAACATTCAAGACTGTGCTAATAAGGCAGATGAGGAGTCTGTTCCCCAGTCATGACAGCCAGTGGCACAAAACATCTTCAGATAACTCCCTTCTGTCCCAAGTGTGACCTCATCCATACTGCACAGTCACACCTACATGATATATATATCCCATATTATGCTGAAGTGTTAACTAGGAGTGTGCTCTGGACACCAGAATAAACTGTTCTAGCAAGGGAGACATCAAATAAACAATGTGACAGTCTTTCAAGTGTTAAGGTTCTTAGTCCATTGTTCCAGCACTATTTAGTTTACAAGCTTAGCTGCAACTTCAGAAAGCCTCAGTCAGTCCTCTGCTCCAGGAAAGGATCAGCTCTACAACATATTCCCCCAAAAAACTGCTGTTTCACCTCTCCTTTGCAAAAAAAGGTTGTGTTGGAAATGCTACAACTGCTCTAGGCAACCAAATCCAATGCTCTGTACACACATCAATAGAATTTTTTTACTATGGTGCCACTGAAGTCTCCCACTCCCTCATCTTATGCTCGTTATTACTCATCCTGTCCACTGAAAGTGCAGATCCAAATATAGACAATTTAGAGCACATATATGCCATGATTCTGGCCCATCACTTACATTTAAGTATGGAAATACGATGAAGTAATTCAAATCCATCATGAACACGCATTCTCTTACATGCCTAAGGGAAGGAGCAAGTACTCTGCCATTTAATAAAATCTAGTTCAAAATATCATCATTTAAACAAATCATCCTAAGATAAATAAACTGTGAATTAAAGTTCTCCACTGCTCCACCTAGAAAAAAAGATCCAGCACTAGAGTGCAGGAATGGTCTTTACTTCAGTGAAGCTCAAATAAAACTGGGAATGTTTGTTTTTGCAACTTTGCTCATTTATAAAGTGCCTGTTGCTATAGCAGCTAAATGCTTGTAACAAACTTGCATAAACAGAAATTCTTATTAAAAATGTGTTGTAGTAGTTAATGACTGATTTTGTTCCTGTTTCTCAACTAAATTCACATGGCATGATCTGACATGTGAGAGCACTAGCCATTGGGGTTGCAAAGGCCATACATAGGGACATTTCCATTTTGTTCTTGCAATTAGCCTGAATTTATATATAACTTTAATAGAATAAATATCTTTAAGAATGTTTTGGAAATTTGTTATCTGGATGTATAAAGNTCCACTGTCATTTGCACTTTAATAGAATAAATATCTTTAAGAATGTTTTGGAAATTTGTTATCTGGATGTATAAAGCACTCAGCTCTTGGGATGCAGGACTACGTACACTATCAGTACAGTGTACTTGGCCTAATTTGGAAGTGGTGTGTTAAGGGATATAAAACATATACCAATGATCTAGAAGGTCTTCAGGCCAGCGTGAGCTAAGGCAAGCAAAATGTCACAGAAGTATGTCCCCTTTCAGAAGTCCTATGATGTCAGTCCTCTGAAACTGTACCCAAACAGCACGATGGGCAGCAGCTGTTGGAGGCAGGGTGTCTTTCACTCTCCCCTCCTGTGTGCATTGAGAAGCCTTCTGAACTCCTTTCCAGGAGCACCTCTTTCTGCCAGACCCAGACTTACCCTACTGCAGTGGTAGAATCACAAACCTTCATAGAAATAACCTCCCAGATAAGTTGCTCATCAGCACAGACAATTCTGGAAAGAAAAGGAAACAAGAAATGGCAATGAATATGTCATTAAGTCACTCAGAGAGCAGTTCATTGGACTGATTTCTTTGTTTGAGCATTTTTTCCATCAAAATGTCATATGGGATATATTTGTTGAATATAAAATCCTTGCAGATTTCCTATGGCAGTTCTTTCAGGAAGCTTCTGTCAAAACCAAAATGGAGAAAATGTCCCATCTGTTCAGATATTGGATGCATAGCTGGAATTGAGAAGAGGGCTGAAAGGCAATGCAGGCAAGGAGAGGAGTGCAGCAAAGCAGCAGAGCTGAGGAGGGGCCAGGAGTACCTGAGAGCATTGCAAAACAGGTGGTAAAAAGATTTCTGTCTTTTTCCGTCTGTGATGAAAACATAACATTCAGAGCAGCCTGGTTTGGCCATGTTGCTTACACAGCTGCAATTTGTGACAATCACTTCTCTCCTTCCACCAGCACTCCAAGCCTGTACTCTGAGCTGTGCTTCATGGCCCAGAAGAGCATCTTGTGAAGCATCCTGCTGCTGGGGTTAAAAGCCCATCTGTGAGTGACAACGGGCTCACAGCTGGGCATGGAGTAGGTCTGAAATGACAGCACCACTATTTGCTCAACAGAGAGATTGCAAGGCAGCTAGTGGTCTCCTGCTGAGCCTGGTGGCACCCAAGAGGGATTCAGCTGCTTAGCAGTGTAGCTGCAACCTTCCTAGGGGACTCTGCTGAGGAAACATTCCCGGAAAGGTGAGGTTTTCCTGATGGCCCCTAGCACCACTTCCCTGGCTGATACTTTCTATGTCACTAATTTGTTCAAGCGAGTGTAGATTTTTACACTTTTTGCATTATGTTGTCCCAAACAGACTGTACTGCAGGGACATGAATCCTCAGCTTATCCTGGAGGTGCTGTAAAGATTCAGTAGAACACATAACCAGGTATTTTTGATCCTAGCTTAACATACATGTCCTTATAGACTACAGTGTGTTGATCCTGGCTGGGAGCTGAGCCCCCACCTAGCTGCACACTCACTCCCCACTGGCAGGAAGGGGGAGAGAATTTGAAGAACAAAAGCCAAAAACTCGTGTGTTGAAAAGCTAGGCAAGTGTTAATAGTTTAACAGCTGCAACCAAGCTGCTTGCAGAAGCAAAGTAAGTGTAAAGCACTTATAAGTGTAAGCACTGCTCAGCAATAACTAAAACATCCTCATGTTATCAACAGTTTTAGTCAAAACTCCCAAACGTGGCACTGTATAAGCTGCTGTGAAGAATGTTCACTGCATCCTAGCCAGACCCAGCACATATCCTCATATATGTTTCTAGCATAGGTCGCTTTGCTTAGTGTCTCTTACTACTTCCTAGGGATATTTTATAACAGTAATGATACTAGTAATATTAGTTATGGCTTGTTAATTCAGCATTTAGTGTAGAACAGATAATGCTTTTCCATCAAAAATGCAGAGCTTTTTTCTTGCATAGAGCTAACCAGCAAGGGCTGTCGTTCTTTGCAATAACCCAGCTGAAGACTTGTGCACTTCTGGCATTTTCCTTTAGTAGCCAGAATTACAACCTATAGAAACGTCTGCAATAGCATCATTTATCAGCTGGGAGATCTGGAGTAAGGTGCACATCATAACTTTTAGAGACTCCACACAATTTGATGAGATGTAGATTGTTTATTTCATATGTAAGTGCAAATGAATTAGGTTTGACTCTGAATAACTGGCAGTAGTTTGGCAGAAGAAAGTTTGCTGATTTGTTGAACAATGATTTATTCACTCTAAAGAGTTCATAGATATACATGAGTAATATATTCCAAGAAGAAGCAGTTTAAAATCACTTAATGCAGAGTCCAGTCTTAGAAGCAGACAGTGATGGGTAAGGCTGATAGGTTTTTAATCCTTGAATATAGAAAAATGAGAACTTCATTTTTTTTTTTTTGCCATCCCTATAGTTACTCCAAATTCCATCAGTATGGCTTTAGTATATGCACAGCTGTTTTTAACTCCCACAGGAAGGTAATAGAGCAGATCTTCCTGGAAACTATTCCCAAGCAATGAAAGGCAAGAAGATTTCAGGGAGGAGCAAGTATGGAAGTCCCAAAGCCATGCCCAACCAACCTGATCTGCTTCTGGCATGGGATGGATGTTTCAGCAGGTGAGGAACAGCAGCACATGTTGTTTAGCAAGGCCTTTGACACACACCCACAGTATCCTGTCATCATAACTGAGGGCATAAGGGCTGGGTTGATGGATGATAAGGTTGGTGGAAAATTGCCTGGAACTCCTGGTGTTGTGATTAGTAGGATAAAAGCTACCTGAAAAATTCCTCAGGGACTAGTGGTGGGAGACATTCCAATGTCCTTATTAATGATCTGTAGTATGGGATGGAATTCTCACCACCAAAGCTGGGATCAGTAGTCCTCTTCCATGCAATGATCTTGTAAATATATAATGTCTTTGAGGGAAACCTAGGAAAATATCCATGTTCTGAAATAAACTGAAACCTAATGATTTGACCAAATTTCCATTGGGGAACTGTGACAATCATAATATTTTTATGTCACTTTTTTAGAACTGCTGGTTATGGTATATATCTTATATCATCTGATGCAATATTGGCTATGTGGTTGTAGAAGCTCCTTTGAATCATTTACCATTTTTCCTAAAAAGATTTAGACAGAGGTATCTGGACTCAAAGCAGGGTTAACTTCTACATCAGGTCAGATTATTTGCTACCACAGTTGTATGAAACTACCTTGATTTCCTTTTTGAACCATTTTCTGCACTTTGTTGTTTTATGTAGCACTGGCACACTGACCAGATCTAAGGTCTTGAAAGGAAATGTATACAAGAAATAAACTAGTAAAGCTTTTTCAATGTCCTGTCCTTCCAGGTGTCTGATGGGCTGCAACACTTTAAAGCTGTAGTTCCCAGCTAGACTCAGCATAAGTGGATGTTTGCACTTACTAACTCCAGTTATATTGCCAAGCATTGCATGTGACTCTTGCTGTGACACTGCAGAGCTCTTTGTTGTGTATCTAACAGTCACTGGAAGGGATGATGCTCACAGCTTATGAGAAATCCTAGGGACAGTCAGTGGTTAAGAGAAATGGAAAACTCACGTTGCTCTCAGAGCATCACACAGAGCTGAGCAAATGCTGGGTTGTGCTGGTAACCTCCACAGTGCAGTGGGGCCAGCTCAGTCTTGGTTCAGCCTGTTTGCACAAACACTACTTCCACTTCTGGACTTTTGGGATCTTCCTAACTCTGATGTAGACATGGCCAGACCAGCCTCATGACATGACATCAAGTACTTTTAATTTATTTTTAGAGGGAATAAAGTTCAGTACACAGACCCCTAGGGTAGCTAGGCTCACATACAACTATTGCATGGTTTGAGAGTATGTTAAGCTACTCTGAAATGCATTTGTTTGAGCACATCACACTGGTGTCAGGAGTATCTGTTGGCTGCTCCCTGGCTTGCTGTGGAGCTGGCAGGTGCCAGATAGTGAACTGAAGGTTCTGCAGATGTTGAATCCACACACCCAGGGCAGGTTTCCATATTCTGACTCAAACCGTGTCATTGCTGTCAGCCTGGGACATCACTGCAGAGCCACCACTGATGCCACGGAGGGTGTCCAGCTGATCTGGGACAAATGGCAGCTCCCAGACTGTTTCAGGGTGTGACAACTATATAGTATAACACAAACAGAGGCATTAATGCACCTTACCTTACCTGGATGTATTTGAATTACACCACAAACCCCTCCTAAGCCTCCTCACAGCGTACTTAGCACCCTACAGACTCAGCCAAGACAAGGGAAGGCAGCATTGCATTTATCTTCTCATGAGGTATCAAATGCAGGAACTTCCATCCTGCTACATTTCAGCACTAGCACTGACAAGGCTGCTGAAACAAGAGAGTAAATAAAAAAAATTAGTCTTCATAGGCTTTCCCAGTCAATTTCTGGTCCACCCCATTTACGTGGGTCTCCTCAGATATATTTCTTCACATTCAAGCTGAGCACACTGTAACTGGGCATTGCACAATGCCAGGTCTCCTGGAGATACTTGCAGATAATGATTACTGCATTTCCCACTGTTTTGAGTATCTGTTCTTATGATTAACTTTTTCTTTCACTTCTGGGTGGATGACAGACTCCAGCCTACCCTTGGGAGTAAGATAAGCCATTGCTTCATGACGTGGATAATAAATCTTAGCTGGATGGCAGCAAAACCAGAGTGAGGCATGAAGTGTGCAGCACTTTGGCACTTCTAAGTAGTGCAGAATACATTTCCTCAGCTGTGCAGCTGCCAGGACACCACCAGACCTTTCCTCTCTCATCTGAATTAGCTTCTTACAGAAGGCTGAGGCAAGCTCGTATTTCCAGCCCTTAGTGCTAAAGCGCTTTATGGCTTGGGGCTAAGGATATGCAGAAAGCTTCTCACAGGCTCCTGCAGGCATGCAGATGGTTTTGCCTGTCTTTCTCTTCGGGTACAGGAGTTTTTATGATAAGGAGGAAACTTGTCTGAGCAGAATCCACAAAAGAAATCATTCTCAAATCCTTGAAGAAATTCCCTAAGGGCCAGAGGTACATCATAGACATTGTTGCCTTCAACTGTAATGGAAAAGTTCCATTTTTCAGCTGTCTTTTCTGCCTCAGAGACAGCAATTTGCAATGTTGATTAGTGCACTCTGGGAAAATTTTTAGGTAACACAGTGGTGAATATGACAGAAACTTTATTATATAACTAAATATAACCCTCTTGTAATCAAACATTTCATGTGCATCTGTATGTAATTATGTAATGTTTTTTGTTGGTTTTTTTTTTTAATATTCAGGTAATTTCATAAACAGAAGTTCATAAAACCTATGTTTTTAATCTTACAGAAACTTCCTTACTTGCTTATTCATTTATATATAACTGCACACGGGTATGTTATATGTATGTTTATTTTGATATCCAAAATGTCTCACAAAACAGATAATTTGCAAGTATATAAATATTTTCCTGAATGTTTCTATGCCTTTCTTACCAAGAGTCTTATGCTTCCCTCTGAATTCTTCTAGAGCAGAAAGGAAAGCCGTACCTTACTCTCACTGCTTTGGTCCTTTCATAAAATCAAAGAAATCAAATGCTGTCACATGAAAGTAGACCAACTCTTTTGGACCTCTGGAAAAAAATCTGAGCAATATAGACATGCAGACATGTAACTCTTACAGATTTGACTAATTAACCAGCTTACAGAAAAACTTATTTCTCGATTATCTTGCTACCAGACATGCACACGAGTGGAGGGCACTGTAAGTTACTGTGAGAAGAGTTTTCTTCACCTTGTGTTTATATTCACTTCTGTGTTTGCTTTATGTTATTATGTATTTGTGAGCTCCTACACAGCGTTTTTGCAGAGCTTCAGAAGAGGGTGGGGCAGTGTTTTAACAAGTTTTGTATCCTGAGCACCATCCCTGAGCTATACAATTATAAAATGCTGACAACTGCTTTGGAGTACTGAGCTGGAGGGGCTCCAGCGAGCAGTGCACAGAAAGGCCTCTGATCTTCACCAGGGGAGATTCACGAAGAGGATGGCTTTTCTCTGCTGCTCTATCCCTCTTTTCTTTACTCCTGTCTGCTCATGGATCTTGAGACTAAGGCAGTTCTACCATCTAGATGTATTAGTTGAAAAACAACATTTCTCCAGGAGGAAAAAAATACCAGATTTCCTCTTGTGATTTCTAACTTTCTTTATAAGTGGGTTAAAAATTTCTCACAGAAGACCCCTCAGAGAAGACAGTCAACAAACTGGTTATTTTACCCCAAAACACTATCTTGGGTTACCCCAAGTTTCCTTCTGAGTGGTGCAAAGCACACACAGATGAAGCTGAAACTACAAGATCTTAATTTTAGTGCTCATCTTTTTATTTATGAGCAATATGGTTCCTCGTACCCCCCTGGTCTTGCTGAAGATGGGGAGCTGTGCTGGGGCATCTTCAGGGAGCCCCCTTCCCCTGGAAGGGAGGGGTGGGAGGAGGGGCAGGTGCTCCTCATTGCCTCCTGCTTAGAGCTGCTGCCTGCGGCGGGGCCGGGAGCAGCTCAGGCAGGTGATGGGCACTGCTGTGCTCCACTGCCATTAGGGTTGGAGCCCACTGTGTTTCTTGGAGATAAATATCATCCTCGAGGGTTTTCAGAAGCTGCAGATTCAAATAGCTGGTGGATTAAAAATGCTGAAGAAATTAACTTATTTTTTTCCTTGTCTTGTAGTTGAGTTAGCAGAGCAAAATCCACTGCTGCTATGAGTGGTTGGCTTATGCAGTGTGGAGTACATTCCTCTACAAAGTGTCAAAGTGTTTCTTGAGGAAATCTCAAGAAAACAGCTATGTATGGTTATGTTAGTTCTTCAAAATAAGAAAAAGGGGTTTGTTTTATTTGATTTGATTTTGTTAACCTTAAATAAATTGCTGTGAAAGCAAACAAATTGTGCAAAGATTGCTCTTGGCTGATTTACCAGTGAGAGTGTTTCTAAATGTACAATTAATGTAACAATGTAAATTCAAATTAATGTAACTGTACAATGTAAATGCAAAAAGAACTAGACAGTCTAGCCCCAGACTGGGAGCTGGTTTATAGGCCCTTTTGAGATTTAATGGCTGTTGCTATTGCAACATTTAAACCATTTATGAGATAAATGGCTGAGATAAAATCTAGGTATCATTGCTTTTTAAAACTGTGGGGATACTTTTATGCCTAGAGAGCAGCTTCTTACAGATAGTTTGTGGAGAGTGTTTGCTTTTGAAAAATCAGGGTATCAGTTCCTCTGTCTCTAATCCCATTCACCCCAAAAGATGCAATAAAAGTTTGGTGCTCTGAAAAAAAACTTTATTCTTAATTCATACCCTCTCTGTTGTGCAAGCTGACTTCTGAAAGAGCTGGTTTTGAGAGAACTGTGGAGTACACAATTCATTAAACTTTTCCTCCCACCATACGCCCCATAATAAAGGGAAAATGCCGCAATGGAAACTTTTTGTGATATTTTTCTGGAAGAAACGGTATAACAAGATAACAGGAGAATTTGCCTCTTGGAATCTCTGCCTAAGGTCAGAACAATCTTTTTTAGCCTGGCTTGGAGACATATCACAGCACTGGAACAGGCAACTGCTGTGCTGCTGTCTGCTTTCAAATATGTGAGATTCAAACAGGGAAAAAAATGTTTTTTCACTTTTATCAATGAAATTTCTACAGGAGAAAACCCAAGTCCAAGGTCTATGAATCTCACAGCATTTTGTGTGATGGGATTTGCCTAGGAGTGATATCTGAGACATGAAGGACTATAACTGAGACTAAGGGCTAAGTGCTTATCTGTGCTTTTTATTTAAACTATGCTCTACTCCCTGTCCTAGGTCTTACCTGCTGATTCTACTCACTTGTAAGACTGTTGGTCAATGCCATTGATTGTGGTCATTGCCATTGATTCAGCCACACCAGCTAACTTCCTCCCAAGCCTTTCTCATTCATGGTCTCCAGAATAAAAAAAAAAATATTATCCATGTGCCAGATGGAGAGGATTAGAAGACTTGGACTATGAGCCCATGAAAGTTGTCATTCAGATTTGCTCCTGGTGCTAAGGGGGAGGCATGTGTTCACCTTCCCCATGGAAAGTTTTATATCAAAAACACATTAATATCAGTCGTGGTGGCTTCCACTTCTGGCTGTCCAGCCGGGCATCATAGAAAAGACAAAATGCTTTCTAAGGAACCATTTAAGAGACACAGCTCTGTTTGAGGAAAACAAAATGACAGCAATAGTCGTGTCTGAGAACCACCCTGATGCAGGGCTAGTTAGTGAGGCAGATGCAGGCTGAAAGAGGAGGTGTAGAGCAGCCAGGAAGAAGATGCTCTAAAAGCCCAGAGGTGCTTTTCTCCTAAGCATACCGCAGCAGAACGTGGTTATATTGAGGAGGGATAGCACTTTTTGCATGGTGGACAGGCTGTTGCTAGCAATAATGGGCTCTTAGTGGGGAAATATCTTCCATCAACCTGAAAGATGGAAGATGGTGGTTTTGAAGAAGAAAGAAAGAAGATGATTAATGCTGATACAACAAAACCATAAAAGGTTATTGAGCGGAGCAAAGTTACGGTCTTTGATCTGTTTCACTGAAAACTACTCTCTAGTGTGCTTCCTCAAGCAATTCACAGCAACCTCAATGCAGAGACCATAACTGAGAGCAGAGAAAGAGTGTTTTCAACAGTAGCTGTCTCACTTTAATGAGACACACAGCTTTAAGTGGCTTGGACTCTTCTGAAAATAGTGTCTGTTTAAATGCAAGCATGCTGACACATGGTAGTGGGGATGAGCTGCTCCCTGCAGTTTAAAATGGGACTCAGCCCTGCAGCTGTGCTGCTCTGTCACTAGAGAGGGCATCTTCTTCCCTACAGTTCTTTTGCAGTGTGCCCAAAAGGTCAGCAGCTCGACATGGGTTTATAGTGGTGATGGTATAGGTGTTTTGGGCTTTTTAATTTTTTATTTTTTTTTTTCTGTATTCTTCCACAATACTCTTCTAGAAGCCCCATCTAGCTTGGACAAAATATGCAGAGTTTCCGCAGTAGCTGCTGCTGTTCCAGGATTATCTCTCCTATGCTGCACTGTACTGAAGAGCTGTTAGTTAAAAATGGAAATCACTCATGTTTGGCTCTGAAATTGCATTTGATAAAGATCAAGACACTTTGGTGATTAACTAAATAGGCCAGTTATTCAAAGGTAGCATTCCCAAAATAAAGTATACCAGCACTTTCATGTATAACTGGTGCATTTGAAATGCCACTTGTGAAGGCAGGGAGTGTTAGTGTTGGACCCACATTCTTGCCAAGAGAATCATGGGGAACGAGGGTCTTCATGGAGGCTTCGTGCAGTAGGATGGAAGGGGTTCCAAACTCTTACAGGCTCTTTTATTTACTTTCTCACCTTTGAGAAAGATTTCCTTTAGTGAATAGGCAAACAATAAGAGCTAATACAGCTTCTGGATACAAGAAAATATCTGCTTCTGGTAGTTATGAGCACTGCAAATTACTCATGGAAAATTCACGCCAGAAATAAAATTAGTGAGTATGGTGTGATTGTTTTTGAAAGTGTTCCAAATGACCAGCGTTCCTGTGTCGTTTCTTTCAGCCCAGGTTTGAAAGCATTTTGCAGACATTAATTACACCTACCATGTGGCAGGACAAGAAAAGAGATGATGATGCAAGGAAAAGTGAGAATAGGATGAGACAAGTCTGCATGACTGTTAGAAGGCACCCTGGCTAGGCTGAGTCTGTCCCTAATGCTTTGTGGCCTTCTGTAAAACGATGCCAACTTCCAATTATTTTCAGCTGGATTTCTGAAATGATACCCACTTCAATGGCACTATATACATGAGTGAGACAAGTACAGGAAATAGAGTGGTCAAAAGACATGTAATTAAAACAATTTTCTCTTGAAAAATGTATCAACTCTGGGCCCACTTATAGACAGTTAGCAAATGTTTAAGTAATTCATCTAGATGGGAACTGCAGGTCTGAGTAGCCCTAATTGCTCTTCATTGCCCCTGACCCAATTATATAATTACTTTTAAAGAGTCATTTATCTACTAAAGAGTCTTCTCACTTTTAAAAACCCCCATACATTAGTGAGTGAAGGGAAAGAAGGGAATATCCTCTTTACAAAGTAACTATGGCCAAAGTCTCTGTACTGGACCTCTGGGAATCAAAATTATGTCAAATAGGACTGTCAAACATTGTGGGAAATGCTTTATTCTCCTGTCCAAAGGTAGAATAATGCAATGTGCTTGGGGCATCATCCTTGTCCAGTTTCTTCCTGGCCTCTAGTAACACAGACTGTACAAAACCCTTGGGCAACCTGCTCCCATCCTGCATTAATTTCTCACTCTAGAAAGCTTTTAGCTATTGAAAACCCCCTTGCTGTAGCTAGAGCCCATTAAATTAAGTTTTCTACACTGAGCACAGTGAAGGTGTTCCCATTTGTGAGTGCTGATATCTGTCCCTGCAGCTACAGAGCAGTAGTGGGTTTCCTTTGATGGCAAGGCTGGCTGAGAGCAGTTCTGCTCTTCTTCCTGTGGGGTATTCCCCTCTTCCCTTGCTCCTGCCAGCCCCTGCCTGCCTGAGGCTCTGCAGGGAGCTCAGCACAGTGACTGAGAGCTTCTTCTGCTCTTCTCTTACAGGGCCTTATCTAAAGATAACCTCAGACCTGGAGTCCAGTCGAGCCCTTGAGGTATTGATACCAAACTGCTGTGGAGAGGCATGGGGCTTCCCTCTTGAGGAAAACGCTACAGTATTGATACTCTGCCTTACTCCAGCTCTGTCACTCTAGCTATGAACTCTTTGCAGCTGCTTACTCCTTGAAGCACAGAGCCCAAAGCTCAAGTATATGACTTGTCAGGTCCCATAACTCCTCAGTGAAGGTTTGATTTTTCCATGTGTTGAAATATAGCACACTTCCTCATATTTCATAGCATGGGCCATAGCATGGCCCTAGATGTGTCCTTTCTTCTGCAGAAGTGGCATAGGGTGATTTGCATTCACTTTGTCCTACTGTGTCTAAATATGTGTATCTTGACTACATCCCTGTGTTCACCCTGAGAGCTCTAGAGTGCCAAAGCATGTCAAAATATAGTTATTCTTCTCATAACCTCTGTGCAATGGGTTTATTTCTTCCTGAAATGAAACCTGTACTCAATATTGCGCTATAGGGGGAAAAAACTGCCCTGAAGAAAGCCTGTTTGCTTTTTAACTAAGTCTCTTAAATATTGAGACCTGCATAAATACTGGAAACTCTGAATCAATGTGGGATTTTTTTTTCTGGGGTAGGTTTTTTGGTTATTTTATTTAATTTTGAGGGCTGGGTTTGGGGGTCTTTTAGGTTTGTTTGCTTGTTTTTAACATGGGGGCAGAATTTGACTTGGCTTGTAAAAATGCTTAATTATAAAGTGCCTAATCCATCATCATCATTCTCTGAAGTATGCTCCTGTGGAGCTCACTTTGGGAGCTGGGAGGAGATGTGTGGAGATATGCTCAAAGCCTCTGGCACAGATGTCCCCTGGCCTGCCCCCCAGAGTGAGGACAATGATGAGATGTCACTGACAGGATGTATTATTGCCCCAGGGTGGACAGCAATGGACAAAAATAGTAACAGCATTTTTTGATCCAATGTCAAGGTGCATATTTGGATGCTGGGACTAGCTTATTGTTCTAATTTTAGAAAGAGAGATACGAGCAGAAGAATTCATTCACCCTGATCAATTCACATTGCAAAGGAAGCCAAGTATTTAAATAGATCTATTATTCTTTCTACCCTTGTGTAAAGATCTCTCCTCAGTTCTTGGAAGATTAGAAATGAAACAAAGCACCTAATTTCACAGCAGTGTTTCCTCTATGAATTTATTCATCTATTCCTGATCTTTCATAGCTGGCCTACAGTGGTCTTCCTTCTGTAAGTCTACAAACAATTTCTTGTTGTGAAATCTGAACTGAATTAGGCACATTTTGCATTCTGTCAAAAAGCTGAAACAAGCAAGACTTCAACAGAGAAGGTGACATCATTCATTAGGGGAAAACAGTCTGAATGAGTCTGGTATCTTAAATAATTACAATTGTGAACCTCTTCAGTGAGACACTTTGTATTTTGGCAGCTAACAACATTAAAATAGAGGCTCATAAAGGATTGTTGCCTATAAAACTGGCAAGCTAAGCTTTAAGGATACATGTGAAGCAATGCAGAGAAATGTTTCTTCCTCTTTGAGGAATAACAAGCTGATGAAAGATGGTGACAAACAATGTTTTGGGGTCAAGACAGAATATTTATATCATATAGAACATAATACTTGACTGTATTCATTCAGGCTTAAATGTGTCACTTCTTAAATGTGTCACTTAGCAGACTATGACCATCTCAATTTAAAAAATGTGGAGAAGGTAATAGATCACATCTCTTATCCATTCACAGGCATAAATCAATGAAGATACTGTTGAGTCCTGTGGATGTTACATAAAATGGGCTAAAAAATAAATCTACCTCTCCCTTTTGAGAAGAGTTGGAGTGTTGTTAACTTGTGAGTGAGCTCAGGAGTGGTAGGTGCTTAGTATCTGACAGAATTCAGTCCATCAGTAAAATCTGATTGAAAGAGGGAGGAAAAAGTGTTAGAGATTTGATCAGAACATGCAGTGCAGGGCCTTTACATCCTGCCTGGTCTTCTCTATTTCTTTTACATTTCTCTGACAACTTTGAACAATGATCAACAGGGGAGTAGGGTTGACTTTTGGAGAACATCCAGAAAATTTCTGGGTATTTACAAAACTGAAGTTTTATTCTTAACTTGGTATTCTTTTCCATATCTACTGAGTTTTCATGAAACAGTCACACTGAAAGTTTTTAGACCAGAAAGTAATACTAGTACAGAATATAATATGGAAAACAATTCCTAGACTTTCTGGAATGCTGTTGCATGTGGAGTACCAGGAAAGCTTACTTTTTGGGGGAAGAAGAATGAAGCATCTCTTCTCTTTTAAGATTATTGGAAGTTGAGCAGTACAGTTTGCTGTCATAATTACTTACATTTAAACTGTGGAAAGAAGAAGTTTGTGAAAGTATTTTGTGGAAAAACCTTTCAGATAGGAAATTTTAGTTTCTTAGGAGTTGATTTTGGACTTGACTTCAGACAAGGTCAGTTGCCTGAATGCAGCCAAATTTCAAACTCTTGTGTNTATATATATTCATTTTTCTTGCAGAATCCCAAACAGACTGTTGCATGGGTCTGATTAGGAGTAAAGCCATGCTTCTGTGAACTTGAAATTACCAATGTACAGATGTACCTTCTAAAAATCTGCAGTGTGGGAACATATTTATTTTGTTAATCTTGGATGTCTGGTGGGAATTATTTGAATGCCTATTTGCAACTAAGTGCCTTAATGGGGAATAAGATGATGGTTTTGCATGATTTGCCAGTGAAAATTTATTGTCAAACTGTCCTGCAGCAATAAGAAAACCTTTTGAAAATATTTAACTTTTGGTAACAACCTAAGAGGAGTTTATTCTCCATTTGGATTCTTAAACAAGGCTTAGTTTGAGTAGGTTCTTGGAGGCCTGTTTATTATTTAAGATTTTCATTCCCTTAACCAAACTTCCTATTTTCAGCTCCACTGTGAGCTGGGCTTAACACTTCCACATACTCTCCTGCCCTGTTACCTGATAGCTCAAGGAAATATTTCCTTTAAAAACCTAAGGAGATCTAATAAAGAGCAGCATGTCAAAAGAAGGGAAGTGTAGTTTCTGGGAAGTCAAAGATGAGGAATAATGAAGGATTAAACTATAGCCAAGTCCCCTTTGACCATGCCGGTGGGACTTTTTGAGACTTGGTGTATTGAAATGTCTTGAAAGAAAAGTGTTATGGCAGGCTGACCCCAGACAGCAGCTAAGCACCCCCATAGCTGCCTGCTCACTCCCCTTCCAGGTGGGATGGGGAGCAAACAGGAAGAGTGAAAATGAGAAACTTTGTGGGTCAAGATTATGAAATTTTAATAAATAGAGGAGGGAGGTAAAACAAACAAGAAAGATTATGCAAAGGCATTTATTCATCACCTCCTACAAGTAGACCCATGTACCAAGAAATGGCCTCCTTGCAAGAAAAAACTCCAAATTTTTATTGCTGAGCAGAGCATCACATGGCTTGGAGTATCTCTTCAGCTGGTTTGGGTCAGCTCTCCTGGTTGTGTTTCCTCTCAGATTTTAGCCTGTTCCTGATCTACTCACTGGTGTGGGCCAAAATGAGAAACAGAGAAGGTTTTGATCCCGTGCAAGAATTGTTCATAAATAGCCAAAACAATGGTGTGTCAACACACACATGGTATTTTGGTCACAAATCCAAAGCACAGCTCTACATGGGCTGTAATGAACCAAGTTAAGTCCATCCCAGTCACAGTCACTATGACAGCAAATTGGGGACTGCATACTTGATAATGAAACTTTGTTGGGCAAGTTGGTAGCAGGCAGGTTGCATTTTTTCATTTTCATCAGGCGATAATTTCACATAAACGGAAGCAGGCTTGCTCATCATCCATGCCTTGTAGAAGACAGTTTATACAGAATAGCTAGAAAAAATGGGGAAAATCCTATTTTTCTCTAGAATTTTCACCTTTCAACCTTTTCACCTTAACTTTTTATTACTTCTTTGGGAAAAAACACTGATAGGCTTTCTCACACAGGTTACTCTAAATCTTTAAAATTTGTTTTCTGGATTTGAGCTTTATCCTACCTCATTTACCCAAGCATGCCCCCAAAGTTCCCATGCGTTCCATATAAAGTTCGGTTGGGTTGGCAAGGTAAATAAATTAGGCCATAGGGTCAAAGGGTCCATTTGAGCTTTCTGTGTGTTAGGGTAAGTGTGGATTTATAACATACTTTCTTTTAGGAACAGGAAAAGTCCCCATCTCATGGAAAAATTGCATTCTTTTTGGTCGTTCTTTGTGGCTGCCTGCTTAATGCAATGATGTGGTAAAATGATTGTATTTAGTGAAATTACAGTGCTGGCCTTCAGCGCTTTCTGTAAGCCTTGGTGCAAGGAGACTTCCAGATACTACTTCTTGCCAAATAGTAATGAAATTAGTTCATAATGTGGTGCTCTAAAGCAGTTGGCTCTACAAAGCCATTCGTCTAACCGTGCTAACGTAACAAAAACCATGAAAACTTGTCTATATTTAAAAGTGAATTTGGAAATCAGTTATCATTGACGTAATTCATACAATCATAGAATAGTTTGGGTTAGAAAGGGCCTTAAAGATCATCTACTTCAACCCCCCTGCCATGGGCAGGGACAGCTTTCAGTAGACCAGGATGCTCAAAGCCCCATCCAGCCTGGCCTTGAACACTTCCAGGGATGGGCAGCCACAGCTCTGCTGCTGAGCGCATCTCCAAAATTTGAATAAGGTCAACACATCACTTCCTTCTGGTCTACTGAAACCTGACAGGATGCTCAGAGGAGCTAGAGGGGTGTTGTTGACAGAGCTGTAAACTAGCTTGGAAAGGGGGAAAATGACAAAACCAGGCTGACCAGTGAAGAGCAATGGGATTGTGTGCCGAATCTTGAGGAAATGAACACTAATGGGATTCCTCAGTCTGCTTCACAAGGTGTTGGCTACAATGTACCACACCTGAAATGTGTCCTGAACTGGAGGACCATGACTGCAAGAATGATTAAATCTCCGCAGACCCTGAAATTGTGCAGGATCTACTGCTCCAGGTAGATCCCTGCAAATCTCTAGGGTCTGATTTGATTCATGCCAGAATCCTCAAAGAGCCAACTGATGTTATCACAAATCATCTCTTGATGATTTTTGAGTGGTCTTGAGAATCCAGAGAGGTCCCAGCTGACTGGAAGCTGGCAAACATTGTCCTTTTCAAGAAGGGCAAGAAGGATGACCCCAGAAAGTACAGGCCTGTCAGTTTCACTTCAGTGCCTGGGAAAGCTATGGAGATTTTCTGGGAGGCATTGAAAAACACCTGAAAGATAACGCAAACATTGATCACCAGCATGACTTCCTGAGAGGAAAGTCCTGTTTGTCAAATTTGATTTCCTTTAATGACAAGGTAACCCACCTAGCTGATCAAGGGAAGCCAGTTAATATAATCTTTTTGTATTCCAGTAAAGCTTTCAATACTGTCTCTCACAGGATCCTCCTGGAGAAAATGTCCAGCACACAGCTGGATAAACACATCATGAGATGGGTGAGCAACTGGCTCATGGGTTAGGCACAAAGGGTTTCAGTGCATGGGGTGACATCAGACTGGTCACCTGTCCCTAGTGGCATTCCACAAGGTTCCATCCTCAGCCCTGTGCTCTTCAACATCTTCATAAATGACCTGGATGAAGGACTGGAAGGGATACTGAGCAAGTTCACAGATGATACAAAATTGAGAGGAGCTGTTGGCTCCCTCGAAGCCCTGCGGAGAGACCTTGACAAATTAGAGGACTGGGCAAACATCAACCATATGATGTTCAACAAGGGAAAGTGCTGGATTCTGCACCTGGGATGGAGCAACCCTGGATGGACAGACAGACTGGGGAATGAGATGTTGGAAAGCAGACTCACGGAAAGCAACCTGGGCGTCCTGGTCAATGGCAAGTTGAACATGAACCAGCAGTGCCCTGGCAGCCAGGAGGGCCAACCCTGTCCTGGGGAGCATCAGGCACAGCATTGCCAGCCAGGCAAGGGAGGAGATTGTCCCACTCTGGTGAAGTTTTGTCAGGGGATGTTTAGGTTGGACATTAGAAAAAGATTCTTCAACCAGAGGGTGGCTGGGCACTGAACAGGCTCCCCAGGGAAGTGGTCACAGCATCAGCCTGACACAGTTCAAGAAGCTTCTGAACAATTCTCTCAGGCACATGGTGTGACTCTTGGAAATGATGCTGTGTAGGGCCAGGAGTTGGACTCGATGATCCTTGTGGGTCCCTTTGAACTCAGCACATTCTGTGATTCTGTGATGAAGTGTCTAAGCTCCCACTACCACTAATGAGGATCAAGAAGAGCAATCAATGAACGATTCAGCTGAACAGCCACTACGTACCTACTTTATGGTGAGCTGAATTGCTCTTCAGGCTCCAGTGACTCTAATGGGAGTATAGGAAGCAAGAAACCCAAAAGTACCTAAATTTAAGTCATTGTTTCACACTGATTCTTGTACTTCATGTTCCCTAGTCAACCAAGAGCATCAGACAATTTTAAAGAGCATTTTGTTTGACCCATTTTAGAAATCTGCCTTAGGGAATGCATTAATTTCCATTTATCTAACATGAAATTAGGTCTATAGCTTTAAGATAACTATAAAATTTAGCAATCCTAAAACTCTCCAGTTGATTCAACCCCCATATGTTTATCACCAGAACCTAAACCAAGATAACAGTTTGAATATATGTTATCTACTGCTTAAAAAAAGACCAGGAAATAAACACCATATGTATGTATAACTTCAGGCTCAATCAAGGGCAGAAAAGGTTTTTGCTTTTCTCCTATATCCGTATTTAAAATGAATTCTGGTTTTCATAAAATACATAATCAGTGTTGTGCTCATTTCTGTAAGATGTTGTCCAAACTAAAAGTTTAGCAGAACACAAATGGTTGGGTTTCTATGTGTCCTGCACATACAGAGTTAAAATGTATGTCTCACCTGTGTATTATTAATCAGAAATGCAATGTTCAGTTTCAGTTGTAGTAATCTCCAATTCCTAGCAGGAAAGCAAGTCACCACACAAGTTAAAGTGAGGCCAGCATAGAACTCTGGGTGTTGTTAGAAGATGAAGGACTAACAGGTTCTGTGGCTCTGTCCAAAAAAGGCACTGTAAAATGCAAGGATACTGGCCTCTTCTGTAACTCTAAAAATAATCTTCATTATTCTGAAATCATGAGTGATTGAAGTAAAGGTGTGCGATCAGTAGGACTTTTGTAAGGCAGTCAATATCATCAAATGTGTTTTTCATTTAATATAAAACGTGTCTATATCAAATGATGCAATGGAAATCAAGCAACTTAGAGAAGTAAAAACTTCACAGTCTATCACTGCTGTTCACTCACAGGACTTCAGTCACTATTGAAATGATGATAAAGATCCTTTTATGCTCCAATTAATGACATTCACCTGACATTACTATACAGTAGATGCATGATTAGTTTTACTGCTGGGCCTTATAGTTTAATTGTTTCTTCTGGAATGCACATCAGAAAAATATCAATCAGTGCTGGAAATTAATGAGCTTTATAGGTGCTTAGACTTAATGGAGCAGAAGGTGGATCCACTGGTAGCTGTTTCTCACTGAAGGCACTGAAGGCACTGAAGTTTGTGTGAACTGGGTGAAGTAGATAACTGAGCTAGAGATACTCATCTATGTACAGAAATTTCCCTGGCCTGGCAGAGCTCACAAAACTGATTAGCTGCAGAACTGATCAGCTGCTAATTTCTACTGAAAACAGCCTAAAGAAAGAACCAAGCTCCTCAAGAAGGAAAACAGGTATTGGTTACCTTCCAATGACAATGTGTTTCACATTATGGTCTTCTCTAGATCATGTCTCTGGTCACCTTGTGACTAGTGATACAAAGTGGACACCTAAATCCTGAAGGTCTTAGGCACTCACCAAGAGCTGCAGTGGTATCACTTGCTCTGTCCTAATCTTCATCTTCTATAACACCCTCCTGAATATAAAATCTGACATTTAAAATTATATGTTACCTAACACCTGACTATTCTGTCTTTTAGGACCTCTTAAAAATAATTATTTTGGCTTTATGTCGGGAATGGCAGACTTAGTTCTTAAAGAAATACTTCAACAATTTCACTGTTCATGTTTTTTTGTCCAAATAAAAGGAAAGTATTGACAGGAGAGTGCACTTCGGTGCTTGGTTTTTTGTTTGGGTTTTTTTCTATATTAATTCAATTTAAACACACTTGCACATTTTTATGTTATGCATGCATACACACACACAAATCTATATTGGTATGAAAGCAAGTCCCTGCTAAACATTTTTAAATGTTTCTTTTTAGCTTAGATTCTATTTATATAGCAATGGCAATTTAAAGAAAAGCCTCAAAGACAAAATGAGACTTCCAGCAGAATAAATAGTTTCCTTGAAACAGCAGGCAAACCACTCAGTAAGAGGGTGTAAAAGGGTTGTAAACTGCAGGCCTGCAAAGTAAAACAAAATCCTCTCCTGCTGGGTAAACTGGTGAGCCACCACTCTTCAGCTCTGCTTGTAATTTGGATGACTCACCAGGACTTTGCAGTGCCACTACTTATTTGTCTACAGTTACCTCATAACTCTTCAATTATGTAGGACTTCTTGGATTTCAAAATCTGCTTTAGGAGGGCTGTGATAGCAGGATCTTTTTATAGACCTGGGTTTGCAGCAAGCAGTCTGTGTTATCAGATGGAGATGTTCTCAGTGGTTGTGCTCCTCAGGTGGGCAGCGTCACCAGCACTGAGCTGAGCTGTGGCTGAGCTGTGCTTTCAGAACTGGAGAATTCCACTAAGACAAGAATCCTATGATATGAGGTTGGCAGAGTATGGGGAGCTATGTGAGCATGTACATGTGTGTGCACAGAAATTTGGTTGAACACAGAATTGGTGAATGTGAAAATACTCAGTCTTCGCATAAGCTTGGGTGACATAACACTGCGTGATGCCTACATTAATTCCACTGGCTCATTGTGATTTTTAATTTGAGGCTAAGACTAGAAAACAATAAAGAAACTCATCTCTGTGCTTTGGCATCATTGCCTGTATGTTCTTGTCAGTGATTACCCAGATAATTGTTCAAGTGCAGCAAAATATTTTAGAATAACTCTGCTGTAATTGTTAATAATGGTATTTTGTCTCAGCAAACGTGCCAAAGATCAGTGCCAAGATTTTAGATGTTAACTTACAGTCAATGAACAAGCACTGATTAAAGAAATCCCCTTACTAAAAGAATGCATGGATTTATATGATGTGGAAAGGCTAATATTTTATTTCTCTGATTATAATAACACCTACCTTAAAATCTGATTTTATAGGCTATATTTAACAAATCACTTTTGCTCATGAATAAAATTAGCTTCTCACAAAAGGCCAGCTGCTTCACAATGGGATGAGGTATCTGGTCTCCTTCATACCTCATCTTAACAGTCACACAGAAAGCAGAGAGCTGATGGTTGTGTTTCTTTATACCTGACAGGAGATGTGAGTCTGCCTGGAGTCACAGTGCTTCACACACAGAGTGGCTGGAAGTAATTCTTATTAATAAAACTGCTGAGAGCTCTGCAGCTAAACCTTGCCATGAGCATTATTTCAGCAGCTTCATTTTGGAAATAAAAGGACACTTCCAGAATGACCTTTTTCTTTCTCCAAGGAGCTTTATATCTAGTAATTATTCAGTCTTTTAATTTCTGAGGTGTGTTACTATATGCACACAAATATTTGTGCATTGAAGCCTAAGCTGAAGCCAGTAACATATAACTTGGAGGATTCCAGTGTGGAGAAAACAACCTGCAACTCCTATTCTCACCAATAATGAAATTGAATTCAAATACACCAACCTGCTGAGCTTAGGGAGAACAGAAACCTAAATACCAACCAGCTGTAACTTCCCCCAGCTGCAGGTCTTCCCAGATTATCACCCAGGGACCCAGGAAGGAATGGGGCAGCCCTCCCTATCTGCCACCTCCAAGGATCCATGTGGCTGTGAAGTGTGGTTGGAGGTGGCCTGTCCCCCTGTCCCCATATCACACTTCATCACCTTGTTCTGGTGTGTTGCCCAGCCAGGGAAGCCTCTGCCAGCTCGGGGCACTGAGCAGAGCGGGGCACAGGGGCCAGGGGAGAGGGGAGGTCACCAGCTACTGTAGGGTGAGGGCAGTTCCTGCAGCACAGCTGGTGCAGCACCTGGGAATAGGAACAGATGGGTCAAGAGCCCCATGTGCTGGTGCTGCTGCAGGAAAGAATGAAACGTGGAGATAAACTTGAAGCTTTGGAAATGCAATCCCATGGGCTGTGTTTCCAGCTGAGCAGGAACTTCCTGTGGGCAAGAAGACACGACTTGTGGCAACTTCCCATGGCTCTGGCAGGATGATAGGTTCAGGGAGGTAGCACCCTGGTGAACCCTACCCAAGGAGCAGCATCTTTCTCGTGAGCCCTGGATTTATGCAGTCTTCCTGTTTATTCTGCCTGTCCAGTCTAGCCTGTGCCATGTGCTCTAGGACGACCCTGCTGAACAGGGAGGCTCAACCAGATGACCTGTGTGGTTACTGTGGTCCCTTCCAAGCAGTCCAGTTCCAGGATTCTGTGATTCCCTGCAGGAAAGCTGTGCACCCAAAGCATGGGACAGCTTCTTGGCTGGGACTTTGGGACCCCCTGGCACAGCACACTGGAGAAAGGTTGTATCCATGACAACTTCTGGGGCTGGCCTTTGCCTTTGATGGGGTTTTTTCTATCCCTCTAAGACCATCCTGAGTCACAGACATGGCACTACCCCTGACTGGTGCTGCTGGTGCTGTCTCAGCCCCAAGTGTGGAGCTGCTGCAGGCGGTGTGCTCTGCTGGGTGATGTTCTCTTGTCACAAGGAAGGGCAAGAGCCTTGAATTATAGTGAGCAACACATCGCTGCAGCCTGTTTGGAATCAATCCAAAGCCCGTTAAAGGCAATGGAAAGACTCCACATCTCCACTCTGCTTTAAAAACTATTATCCTTTATTTCTGTCAGGAGTCTTGTTTCACGGTAGGTGGCATGCACTGTCACAAATCACTCAGAAGAAGCAGCAAGCACTTACTTAATATAGGGTATCTAAAGGTGCATATTCAAATGTTTCTTATCTGGCCAAAGCACATGAAACTATTTCTGGACAAATTTTTCTGCAGAATACTGCCTCTGTGTTCTCCCATCAGTTTACAGTCTCTCCTGAAGTCAAAATCTCAGGGTTTATTGGCACTCTGAAAAATGTCTGTTATGCTATTGGTACATATCTTCTAATAAAATAATGACCAGTGTGCTGGAAAATAACTTTAATGTAAAAGTATTTCATGTAGGTCAAGTTAATCAAAGCACTTTTGACTCTCAGATGTATGAGTTGTTGCTGGTATGTACCTCTCAGCTAACAAAGATCACATCTGTGTGGATTTTTAGTTGAATAAAGCTGCCTCTTGCAATATGACTAAACCCCAAATACAAGGATAAGTCCAGCCCTGTGCATACTAACCAGCTCCTTTCCAGTTACCCATTAAAATGCTCTGTACTATAAAGGTACAAATACTACCTCACCCATGAAGACGTTTGTCCTTTTAGGTCTCTTCCAGTCACATTTTATAGGTTACAGAAAAGTCTGGCTACCTTCAGTACCTTTTTTTGAACAGAAATCTAACACTAATCAACCCATCAACTGATCAAGGTATCAACTGATACCTTTAGCTAGAAGAGAATATATAAAGCAGGAGCTGTAAGAGATGAAGCTGTCCCTGCTGCACTGAGCTGTGGGATCTCCAGCAGGTCTGTATCCTGTATAAAACCCCAAAATTGTCTACTTGCCTAGTCCTCCATCTGAGTGTTAATATTCCCTTTTGCCAACTGCTCAGTTGAAAATCAACAAGACAGATGCCCTTCCTCAAGCAGGTCATGCCACCAGTGCTCATTCAGGATTATATCTCCCTCAGAAAAAAACTTCTCTTGGTTAAGTGATAATCCTGCTGGCTTTGTTATTAGAGCAGGAAGCTCTGCTCTGCACCACGGACACTTTCCTCCTGATCAGGACAAAAATTAATCCTGAGGGACAGCTGAGGATGCTGTGCCAATAGCAGAGGAAAAATGTACCTGCCATTTCAGCCAGTGAGACCAAGTTCCAAACTGGAATGCCTTTAAGCCCGATTTGAACTTGCTGTTTGGTCTCTGGGGTACTCACTGCTGGGTACCCACATGGCCTCCAGAGCTGCAGTCTTCACTCACCTCTGACAAGGAAAAAAATATTGCCACTAAATTTGGCACAAAAATGGAGAATAAAGAAAGAACACAAGAGCTTCTAGGAAAGGAAGGACCACCAGGGGTTGACCAAAATCTTGCAAGAGCAGTGCCCTTCCTGTTGCTCTTTGTGGGCCTCAGAGAGGGGCACAGACCCAGCTTGCTCCTTACATCCGTGCTGGTTCCCTGTATGTGGGAAGATGTTGTTGTTCAAGTGTGTGTCAGACTGCAGGATCAGACCTGAAATGAGCACGAAGTGATGGCCACTCAGGCTGTTGGAAGTGAATGGAGTTTAATGAGCAATTTTCTCTACGCCTGTAAGCTGTACATGGTGTGTTTCTGCCTGTTGAGCACAGAGAGACACAAAGACACAACAAATTCATATAATCCAGAATGCTGGTTTTGAATAGTTTACTTTTGTATCTTAGGCTAATAATTTCATTTTTGGGTTCCCACAACACAAGTGCAAAGAAGAGAGAAGACCCATGTAACACTTATTGCCATAAATGCAGTTTTTACTTTTTTCTCATGAAAACCATAGGCTTTGGACTTCAGTTTTCCTCACAGCCTTTCTGGCTTTCTCACATGCACTGAGAACCCCTCCTCCCTGCCACTCAGACATGAAAACAGAAGGTCTGCATAAGGTCAAATAGATTAACTGAATAAATCAAATTAGGAAATGAAGAATCATCACTTTTCAAAGCTGGCTTGTGACAGAAAAAAAGTATTTTTCTTCAATATTTGATTTTCATAATCAAATACACTAAATTATATTCTTGAAAAAAAAGAATCAATCACCTAGAAGTCAAGCTAAGTTTCTGCTGCTATTTTGCTAAAAGTAGTAGCATAGGCAGGATACATGTGGCTTTGAGCATTCACCTAACTGCAGCAGCCGTAGTGGCAGCTGCAGAGACTTGCAGGGCTGACAGGTGGGTCTCCAGGGCATGGAGAGCTGACACAGGTACTTGTGATAAGAAGTGAAAGAGCAGTGTGCTGACATAGAGCTCTCCATTTGAACTGGAGGCTGTTTCCACGTGTCTCCTATTCCTTTGAGAGACAGAGCTGATGCCTTTCGCAACCCCTGGATGCAAAACATAAATAAGTGATCAGCTCTGGGATTTGTGCTGCCTGCCATGCAGAGGTGGAGGAGAGGCAGTAGCTCCCAGCCACCCTGATGCAGGAGCCACAGGGTCTGGATTTTGCCTTTCTCTGTAAACTGCAGCTGGAGAGCTATCTTGACTCAAATAATTACATTTTTAAATTGACAAGGTAAAATTGTCAGGAAGCAGAATGCAAGATGTTAGAAAATACATTTTTGTTCATAACCTGGGCAAAGGTTTAGTTTCACCTGACTCAGATATGTGACTGGTTATACAACTTTATTTATATGATAAGTCAGAGATAGCTCCTGTAGCAAGAAGCTTCCAATTTAAATTGACAGAACAGAAAATAATTAGAAAGAAAGGAACGGAGAGATTCCCTTGTAAATGTCTGCATCTTTTTACTTACCTGAAACCTGATGTCAAAAAGCTCTGTTCACTGCCATGGATTCAGTTCCTGGGTGCAGAAAGCAGATTTGAGGAGCCCAGGGGAAAGAGGACTGAGCATTTTCTTGCACAGGTATTAAATGTGGAGATGTTTTGCAGGCGTAAGGAAAATGCATCTGCTGTCAGGGTTTCAGTTCTTACAAAATTTTCTCTGCTAAAATGCTTGAGGTTGGAAACTAATACTATTTGGAGTTGTGAGCTGTATGATCATAGTGCCATGAAGTAAAACTGCTTTTATCCTGTGAAATGCAGAAAACATTGAGAAAAAATATGCTTACTTGAAAAATATTATTTGAATTTCATATAATAACTCACAAGGTGTTTATTCTTAAGCATGGTATAGAGCTTTTTCTAATCTAAAAAGAAGAAAGTGGAACAAGTGCCTTCAAAGAGAGCTGCTCATTTTTCCTTCTCTCACCAGAAAACCTGAACAGAAAGAGAAGCATTCCCCCAAAAATCAAGGCCAAAAAGTGAAGATTAGCGGGGTAAATTTGCAAAGCTTTGGGCAGGAGAGAAAGAAAATTTACAGTGCCCAAGAGGTGAATTTGAAAGAACAAGTTACATGTTCAGCCTTTATTTCCTGACATACACACTTTCAGTCCGGAAAAATTCCACAATGAAGTGATGTCAGCTCAGTTGTCTTCTGTACAGCTCATCTGTATGTAAGTCAGGGCTGTTCCTGGTATTCACAGCCAGGTGCTGAAGTTGGCTAATGAGGAAACCTATTGATCTGTAGCATTTTCTTTCAGAAGTTTAAAAGCAAAGGAGAACGGTGAAAATGAGGTGATCACTCTCCTCTAACATGACAGCTTTCTCACCTGCTCTCCTGTTTGCCATTGTTCTGGTGCTCCTGGTACACTCCATGCTGGAGATTGCAAAGAAGTGGGAGAAGTTCTACTTTTATTCACCCCAGGTGCAAATATTTGCCTTCACTTTACTTAGCATGTGACCAGTTAAACAACATTAATTAACTGATAGGTTTTTATTTTTTTATTTTCTTCTGAAACTAAAATTTTATTTCTGTATTTCAATAGAAAGTTGAAAATCTTGCCTATGGGAACTGCCTACAGAAGAATCCTTCTGGATCCAGCAGCGATTCTCACTGCATGGTAATATTAATCATTTAGTTAGATCTCTTGCTAATCCTGGGAAGACTACAGAGAGGGGGCCTGACTCTGCCTGCCTTTGCAACAGCCTGGGAAGAATGTAGTCCTTACTGCTCCTCTGCTATTCTAGATCTGCCTTTTCTGAAGGAATGAGTGGTACTGATGAGAAGAGCTGCTGCTATTCAGCAGTTGAAACATATGCTCTTTATATTAGGGATTTCAACTGAAAAATTATTCATTACAATAAGGGAAGCATGAGAAATATTTACTTCATTAACTATTGGGTCAATAATGCTGATTTTTCTTTTGAATTACAGAACAGGTATTGAGATGTAAAACTCATTACTTCCATTTGACCATTTTGTATTTTTACCCTTACAAAACACGTGGCTGGAAGTCGTGAAAACATGCGTGTTTAAGTGATGAGTTTGATTCATCCTTTTTGTGTATGTCATGAACATAAAACATGTTGATCTTCACAGGAAAGCAAGAATAGACCACTTGGTCTGGTTCTTCTCTTTCACTGTGAACAGAAGTGGGACAAACAACTCAAAATTTCCTACTTATTTCTTTTACTGCAGTTTTTGCATAAAAGTGACAGGACACAACAGACTAATTGAAACCCACCAGATTATATCTCATGTTTGGTAAGTTGGTGTTTTGGTTTTTTTTTTTTTTGGATAGACTCAGATGTCTCAAAACTGTCATCCACAATCTAGAATAACAATGACTTTCCCCCTCCCCAAAGTATCAGCACTTTGGAAACACTCTCCAGGTGTTGTTTCCTGTTTTCAGTGTGCTTTTTTTGGAAATAACTCCTGGTGACTACAGGACAGGGCTTGGCAAAAATAATTTAAACCAAATTCCCTCTTCCCTGGCACTGACAACCCCTCTGTTAGGACCTTAGAACCCTGTCTCTTAGAAACAGTCTTTGGACCCCCAAGATTTCGTGTGCTGTGGACAGGAAGTGCTTGCCCTTGGGTGCCCTTGGCAAGCAGTGGCTCCTGAAGAGCAAAAATGCAGTGTGTTGGTATAGTACAGCCCATCCTGTTTGATGCATTATTAGGTATTATTAAGCATTCTTTATTGTGCCATTTGTGCTAACAGTAATTTTACCATCTGTTCTCATGGTTTCCCTTTGATCTGTTGCTAAATGATGGAAGTCGGGGCATTTCATATGGAAATGGCTCTTGGCTCTTTTTCACTATCAAATTAATGATCTGTTCAAGTTTAATTGTGCAACTTCTTAACGTGTGAGTCTATTTGCAAAAGCATTCTCAGACAGAAACCCTGAGAGCCCCCACTTTGTATCCATCACTACTCTGGCATGTTCTCTTTCTCCAGGGAATAGTAATGTCCACTCTTACTGGGTGGCTGGAAAATGAAGGTACCCAGCAATACAGGAGCTCACCTAAAGGGATAATAATTTTTTTTTAATGTTAGATACTAATTTAAAACTTTCCCTAGGCTGCATTAAAGACATTCTTGATTTTTCTTGATTTACTGCTAAAAGATAGTCTTAAGCCCCTGTTTTCACTTTCTTTAGTCTCATTTCATTCTGAGTAATCAAATTTCAGGGGGTAAAAGTTTTTCCTTTCTCAAGTACTCTGTGCCAACATTCCCTGGTGAGTTGGTGTCAGTATCTTGAAGCTGCCAAACCATACAGAAAAGCTGTATCCTATGAGCACTCCCAAGCAGTGCAGCTTTGGTCCCAATGAAGACAAGTGATATATTGCTTATTAAAGATAACATCTTGCCAGCTCACATCCCTCAGTCCTTTTTTGTTATGCAGTTTCAGACCTAGTGAAGCCAGGCTTGTCTGTACCTAGTCAAACTTTTTGTTTATTTGTTTGAGTTTTAATTATTTTTATATCAGAAAGTTTGCATAAGGTTAGTCCAGAGTGTGGAACCCTCTTAGAGGTGAGGACTTGTAGCTGAGAATACTTATTAATTTTGAAGTCTTTCCAGCAATAACATCTGCTTTTCCATATTTGCAACAGGAAGTTGAAGACCTGGTTCAGTTTCTACTTCTTCCTGATGTGAAGGAGATCCCCATTCCCTTCCCCCCTCCAGCTGAGCACCCTGACAACCAGGCAGTCATGTCAGCATTCACCTTCCTTGCTTCTGAAGCAAGGTGCCCGTGTACAGATCACAGTAGAGGAGCCTAAGGAGAGGGAGGTGACACCACACCACAGAGCTTCAGAGTACTAGGATGATGGTGTGGAGGGCAGGAAGAGCAGGAATCTGCTCCCCTGGCAGCTATGAAAACTCCCTTTACTGTGGTTTCTTTGGGCTGAAGCTTAGGCTGTCACCATGCAGTGTCTGGGGTTAAGCAACTCTTGTCTCATTCCCAGATCACATCAAACTTCTGTCAGGAGCTGGGTTCTCACTCCTGAACTGGTACACTATGGGATGCACATATCAATGCCTAGGCTAGGTGGCCACTTTATTTTCCACTTTATACTGGAAAGGGCACCCAATTTCTCTCTAAAGTGTTATGCCATGTCCATCAGAAAAACCCTCTGCACTATGTATGTGCAAACACTATGGGTTTTCTGAATGTTGCCAGGAAGTAAATGAGAACTTTTTCTACAAATGTAGAAATAATTTTGCACAGAGCAGCTCAAACAGGATATTAAATGTCAGCAATGCAGAGAGCCCTGGAACTCACAGAGTCTTGTTTTCATCCTGTGCAGGTCTCTGGCTACTTCTAACATTAATATCTTTGCAGTAAAATGTTGGGCTGCTGTTATGATTTTTTTTTAAACTTTAGTTTGGGAAAGACTTATTTGTAGCTATTTCTACTCTATATTGTTGACATTTTGAAATAAAGGAATGTATTATTAATTTGTGTAATTTTTATTGGTTCAGCAGCTTGCCTATGAAAGACACTACTGAGACTATGAAACTGAGTTGCACAAAAGCCATTTGGGACTTGAGCTAGTAAACTAAAAGAGATCCTACCAAAACAAATTGAAAAATACCGAAGTATTTGTCAAAGCTGAAAGTCAGGACTTAGGTGCTGCCAAAATTATTGTATATGTTTATGCAGTTGATTCATTGATAAATACTAGGGAAGAGTTGAAAAGGCAATCACAAATAACATATTTTGAATGTTTTTTATAGAATCATAGAATCATTTAGGTTGGAAAAGGCCTCTAACACCGAGTCCAACCATTACCCCATCACTGCCAAGTTTAGCACTAAACCATGTTCCCAGGTGCCACATCTATGCATCTTTAAATACCTCCAGAGATGGTGACTCCACCATTTCCCTGGGCAGCCTGTTCCAGTGTCTAACAACTCTTTCTGTGACAAGATGTTTTCCTAATATCCAATCAAAATCTCTTCCAGCTCACCTTGGGGCCATTTCCTCTTATCCTATCCCTTATTACATTAGAGAAGAGAACAGTTCCAACCTGGTTACAACCTCCTTTCAGGTAGTTATAGAGAGTGATAAGGTCTCCCTGAGCATCCTTTCCCCCAAGCTAAACAACCCCAGGTCCCTCGGTTGTTTCTCATCAGACTTGTGTTCCAGACCCTTCACCAGTTCTGTTGCTCTTCTCTGGACTCACTCCAGCCCTTCAGTGTCTTTGAGGGACCCAGAACTGGACACAGCACTCGAGGTGTGGCCTCACCAGTGCTGAATACAGGGGGATGGTCACTGCCCTGGTCCTGCTAGCCACACTGTTGCTGATAGAGGCCAGGATACCATTGTTCTTCTTGGCCATCTGGCACATGCTGGCTCATATTCAACCAGCTGTCAACCAGCACCTCCAGGTCATTTTCTGGGCAGGTTTCCAGACACTCTTGGTAGGAGCTGCTGACTCCCTCAAAGGCTGAGAGGCCCTTGCAGAGAGCCCTTGAAGAATTAGAAGACTGGGCAATCACCAACCATATGAAGTTTAACAGAAACAAGAGCCAGACTGCACATGGCAACCCTGGATGTTCAGATAGACTGGGGAATGAGGTGCTGGAGAGCAGTGCCATGGAAAGGGAATGGGGATCCTGGCTGATGGCAAGTTGAACATGAGCCAGCAGTGCCCTGGCAGCCAGGAGGGCCAGCCCTGTCCTGGGGGCATCGGGGACAGCATTGCCAGCTGGGCAAGGGAGGGGATTGTCCCGCTCTGCTCTGCACTGGGGCGGCCTCACCTCGAGTGCTGGGGGCAGTTTTGGGTGCCACAATGTAAGAAGGACATTAAACTATTGCAGAGTGTCCAAAGGAGGTCAACAAAGATGGTGAAGGGCCCTGAGGGGAAGCTGTGTGAAGAGTGACTGAGGTCACTTGTAGAAGAGGAAACTGAGGGAAGACATCACTGCAGTTACAATTTCCTTGTGAGGGGAAAAGGAGGGGAAGACACTGATGTCTTCTCTGTGGTGACCAGGAACAGGAGCCGGGGGAGTGGAATGAAGTTGTGCCAGAGGGGTTTTAGCTTGGCTATTAGGAAAAGGTTCTTCACCTTGAGTGTGGCCTGGCACTGCAATGGGCTCCCCAGGAAGCTGTCACAGCAGTTTACTGGATATCAGACATTTTCATTAGTTTGGTGAACACACAGTTTACTTTCAATATTAATTGCAAAATTACAGCATAAATATAAAAATAACTTCAATTAATTGAATTCTCAAACAGCTAATGTATCAGCTGGGAATGATGAGAAATAGACAATGTCCTCATGGGAAACAGAGAGAACTCTACCATGCACTGCGTACAGGAAATAGTAAAAGAGTGAAAAGGGTATTTGCAGGCTAGTAGGATTAACAGCAAACTGTGGATGCTGTTGCAGTGGATTTCTAGTTTACATCCAGCTAGGATGGGCCTTAAGATATGTTTTGAAGTCTTTTTGTGGGCTGAAAGAACAAGAAGGTGATGGCTTTGTGCCAGTCCTACTGAAAATGTTGCCACAATGTGGGGTCAGGTTGAAAAGAAAGATCTGTGCCAGCATGGGCTTTGTAGGAACTCAGCATCAGCCCATTGCTGATGATGCCATGGCTACCAGAAAACCCCTCTGCACTGTGTGCATACATTGTGGGTTAGGGCTTGCTCCTGTACAAGTATTTGTCCTTGTAATGGTCCTTATATTGGTCTCATTTTACATTTTGGTGTCCTGGACCAAAGGGACCACTTTGCAACTCATACTATACAAGGAATTACCGCAATCATCTTGAGAACAGAGCAACAAATCATGAGGATGGAAGGCAGAGCTACAGTTAGAAAATCACTTAGCAATGTTGTGCTTGGAAAATGCAAGTAAACATGTGGAGTAAATATCTGTATTAAATACGAGAACAAAACCTAGAAACTGTAAATATTTAAACATAAGTGTTCAAGCAAAAGCTGGGAATGTGCTGATAGTACCTATGACAAAATCAATCTTGAATTTGCAATGTGGCAATGCTGCAAATAGAAAGCTCTCTTGGGATGCATTGCCCTGGCAGGTCAGGAGCAAAAATGCACAGAGACCAGAGGATGGGGGTGCACCTGCTGTGTCCTGTGCTGTGTGAAGAGGCATGAGAGACCCACTTGTCACTGCATTCTGGATCCAGGCCCAGGACAGGGCACTGATGTGGCTGAGATCAGCTGTAATCCATGGGGCTGTACACTTTCAGGAGCTCAGCTGGTATATCTGCTCTAAGAAGTGCTCCCAGAGCAAATCTTGTGGCACTGCTCTCCACTAGTGTGATAATATGTTACAGTTCTAGTCCACAGAAACTCCAGCCAAGAGTTCTTGTGTCTGTGTAGTGCTAGGATGTGGTCGGTAATTAAAATGAATTTAAATTATAGAAGAGTAACAGAAAGGAAACAAAATTATTGCTAACTGAAAACTGAGCCCTGGTTAGGTAGTGTGGAGAAGATTAATCAGATTTATGGGACAGTGGAGACAACATGATGGCAAACATTTGGGAAATGTCAGCAGTGGAAAGACCTTGTTTGTGTAGGATGACATTAGGATAGGGAAGGTTTTGAGGAACATTCCCCAGAAGAGTTGGTGAAAATCTCATTATCTGAGTTGGAAAAACTAGAGAGAGCAAAGTGTTTAAAAATATTGCTGAGGGGCAATTTTTTTCTGTATGGAAAGGTGTACCTGGAGACATGACATTTTTCTTCCATTTCTAGAAATGAAAAGTATAACCTTCACAGCTGTAGACACATGTGTGGCATGTCAGGTTCTTGTCTTTTGAAATAAAGTGATGTAGGTTGTAATAAAAGGATATCAAGGATATCAAGGATACCTTTGACAAGGATATGTTTATGGCTTGATTAAATAGCTAATACACAAAACCCACTGAAGACTGATTAGAAGGAAGCTGTAATCACGCAATAGGTACAAAAATGCTTTTCAATCTACATGTGATAATTTACTGCAAACTTGACCATAAGTGTGATTAGGAACAGTGGCCTATAAGGTGTTTTTTTCAGATTGCTAAAGCAATTGATTACAACTGAAATAGAAAGAAAACTTCAAATGAAGTGTAAGACATTGCTTGGGTAATACACATAAGGGAATTTATTGAGCTCTATAGAGGTATTTCATTCCAATTGCACAGACATCTCTGGTCTGAATTAATTTAAAATTAGAGGAAACAATAGAAAATTAGTATTTGCAGCAATATGCTACATGTTAAAATATTGCTAACTTTAAATATCCATGAAAGAAGATGAGGTGCCTAGAAAAGGTTGCATCTGCAACTTTTTATGAGTGCCTGCAGGATCAGGGCACCCTGCTGGATCAGGAAGTCCTGCATTTCTAATCTTTCCCTTTTTGTAGCTATCCTTGTGCACGTACTGGATAGGAGAGGGACTGGGATTTGGAAAGCTTTTCATCAGTTCCAGGGCCTATGATTTTGTGTCAATCATTTCTATGAATTAAGAGAGTTACTTTAAGCTCAGTATCATGGTTTCCATCTGTACCCTGAGCAGTACAACACATCCCAGCCAGGCTCAGTTCAGACCAAGCCCTCATTTCAGTGTCCTTGTGTGCATACCTGCAGGCACATGCATCTCAGTTTCAGTGACCACAGGAGAGGAGGTGCCTGGCACCTTTTGAGACACTCTGACACCCATGTGAGCTTCATGGGTATGACCCAGAAAACGTAGGGGCCTGTGGGGTGTCCTAGAGTGTCTCAGATGGCTCAACACTTACGTTTCAGGACCTGAATCACAGCCTGGATCTGTTCTGTCTGTGATGGAAATTAACACACTCAGACACCTACATGCTGACACCTCATATTAGATGTCTTGAACCATAGCCTGCCCATCCACTGTGCTGCTTCTCCTGTGTCTGTCACCATGGAAATGACCTCCTTGCTTGGACACTCTCCTTTGAGTCATCCCCAAAGTGTTGGGACAGTCTGGAGCACATGGCCACCTCTGTCAGAAGTGCTAAATAACCCTCCATGGGTGAGCCCGCACACCATAACCTGATAGAGAAAATTCCCTTCTTCAGAGAGAGAAAAGCAGTTACACAGAGAGGAAGCAAATATTTGAAACCTTGAGGTTTGGGCTGTTTCCAGGCCTGCACAGAGACTGGACCATTTCCTAGCATGGCCAGCCTGGTTTACACAGTGTTTGCTACTTGCCTCAGGGAAGTAAATATTATATTCCTTCTAAAAGAGGGCACCTTAAATTTATTTCAGCTACTACTAGTAGCAGCATTAGTGGTATTTATCTAAGATAAGATAGAAGTAGGAAGAGGTGAATACAGATGACAATATATGTCTTAGCCATCATATTACTGTAGAATTCTAAATGGAAAAAATTAATAGTTCTTCCACTGCACTTTCTCTGACAAGAGACGTGCAAAATCAGTTTATATGTGGAAGTATACAAGATGAACAAGAAAATACATTCAGGGCAAGTCCCAAGAGATATCTAATTATTCCTGGAATTAGAAACTGATATTACAGGCTGCAAGGCAAATTTCTGAGACAGAATGTGATGAAATCTCCCAAAAAGTTCTTTCTTAATTATGCTGGAAAAACATTTTAAAATCATTAGCATGTTAACCTGTCTGGTGGATATTGGGAGCTCTTATTTCATTTTCCACGACAAACACGTGTAGCCAGTAAATCTGTATTCCTAAAGACTCTCATATTAAAAACTCAGCCCTGCTCCCTTCCAAGGCATGAGGGAAGTCTCTGGTACTCTGTTCCATTTACATGGCACTCTGGAAAGAGTACAAACATTGCATTCAAAAGCTCTGAAAAGATAGGCTTTTTAGTCTTTACTGTAATTATCCCTCATTAATTTGAAATAGGGTTATGGAAACGCTGGACAAAGGAAACAGACTGTGTGGGATGAATTCACAAGATAAAATTTACCAAGGTATATTCTTTAACTCCTTGGTTTCCTATGCTCTTAAATGCATAAGAAACTTGGAAAAGAATGGAATATGCAACATGGAAAAAAAAAAAATTCATCATAATTCTGTAGAAACATGAGTGATAGTAAAAAGGGGCTGTTTCTTGCAGAAGTGATTTACATAATTTGTTTTCTTATCCACTCAGCCTTTTGAGTTTCACTTAGCAAAAATGTTTAAAAGAACTGAGCGTCTGTGTTTTTCATTTACATGGGCAAAATTCCCCAGAGGAAAAAAAAGACAAATTGTCAAAATCTTATCAAGTGAAAGTGAAAGCCAACTGAAGACAGGGTTTTGGATCACAGTTATAGCAATGCTTTGCAGCCATTGTACTCACTTCTTTGTAATTGCTTGTGACTTATTGACTGTAAATACAAAACTTTCTAAAATAGCTTGAGCTGCAAGTGATGCAATAGCTCTCCCTCTGATGAAAGCCAAACTAACTGCTCAAAGCCAGTTTGTGGTAAAGAATAATCAGCTTTTCCATCTAAGTTACTTACACTGCAGAGCTTTTTGAGATATGTGATGTCTGTTTTTTTGGTGAAGGTTCCTGAAGCAACCTGTCCTGTTTCCAGCCCGTAATGGAATAAAACAACTGCCCTCCATTTCTCTTTGAGGACAGGTTTCATATTTGTGTTTGTACATTAATCTATCCTATCATGTTGTTGAATCCTCCCCTCCTTCCTATAGGTCTCTTGGTTAATATTTCTGTCCTACATGATGATTAACATATCTGAATTTGGGCAGCTTGTTCTTTTTTCAACCATCTGAAAGCACAGTGGTATTACTTCCAGACCTAATATATTGAGAACAATTGTAATAAAAGATTATGCAATATTCCATTCATCACAAAGATTGAAATAATTTCACATAACATGTTAAAACCGTAAGATAATGAGACTCCTAAAGTTGTGGAAACCCCATTAATCTTATTACACTTAGAAGAACTCAATGGCAGTAAATCACAGCTTGTTCTACCTGCAAGGATGAATGCTCTGAAAATTGTGGGTCAGCAATAAAACTCCTTGGGTAGTGCAGTTAAAATGTGTAATCCATCATGAAACAGTACATAGAGCTGCAGTCCAGTGTTTGGAAAAGGTTAATTATTTTTTTATTACTTTTTTACCACACTAGCAGAGAAAACCTAGTTTGCCCTCTTCTCTGTGGAGCAGGTCCCACATCCAACCCATATATGCAGAAGATATCCTGTACTCACAGGGATACATGGAACACAATAATGACAGTGAGCACATTTTTCTCCCCATCTCCCCATTTTCATTTATTACAGTAGCTTTCAGTGTATTTGCCCTCTGCTGGGGACCCATTTCATTAATGATGCAGTGCAATGACAACGAGCCTCAGCTGAGCAGGTCATGGGACCAGTCATTAACCTTGTCTTGTTGGTAACATTTTCTCATGTCAGCCTTGTGACTGTAACTTACTCTTTAACCTGAAAACCTTTCTGAGAGAGCAAGCACAGCACACAGGTCTGCCAAACCCAGCACTCCCTGAGGCACATTGCTGCTGTCCTTGGCCACCACTGTCAAATGCCTGGGCTGAGCAGCAGTGAGGGCATCGTCCAGTGGAAGGACAAATGACACCATTTTGTGTTCTACTTTAATAATGGAAGACATGTGAAAGGCTTTTGTCATTTTGTCTGAGTGTTTGTGGGATTTCTTCTTTCTTTCCTGAAGTTTCTCCACTGAAATTGCAGCACACAGGTGTTTTTTAGCACGAACCCTTGTTACATAAGCAGGAGTTGGGGATTGCAGGAGCTGACTTACAGGTTATGAAAATTATTGCAAAGTAAGTAGAAAGAGGCATGGAAAAAAGCAGTAGTGTGGCTTCCTGATCTGATAGGGCAGGCTAGAGGTATAGCAATATAGAAGGTATACACATACAAGGGAACTTGGTTCCTGTGTGAGACCAGGCATGCAAAAAAATTGTGTGGTCTGTAATAAGCTGAAGAGTTTGGCTGGAGAAGGAGACCAAAAAAAGTTTGATTTGTCATCGGCAAAAGTTAACATGGATTTGTTGCGGCAATTTAGCAACTGCAAAGTGTCAATGACTGTTTGGAAAATTATTTTGACGAAATCTTCATTTGCATTCTCAAGATGATTCAGAAACAGGAAATACTGTCCGTGTCTTGAAGTCTGAAGGATCTTTTTCCACTTTGCCAAGTCCTGCTCTTAGTTAACATGAGGGGACATTTTGGAGAGTGACAGCAGGAAGAATACTAGGGAAAGGAAAAGTCAGATAAAATTAGTTTCTATTTTTCACTCTGCTGTTAACATTGAAACTTTTGACAGTTCCTTTAATCTGTCTTTTCTGCTTCATGCATAGGTAGAACTGGAAAAGTAGAGCTTTTCTCAGGAGTATTTTCCATGAAAAAAGGATGAAAATATGAAAAAGGGCTTTTTCTTTTTGCCACACTCACAAACTTTCACTCTCTTCCAGCTTTTGTAGAGCTGTGAAATAGTAAGAGAGTGTGAAGAGGAGAAAAATATATTTCATTTTTTAAAATTACACCTTGCCTTTTACATACTTGACAATGATTTCTGAACACTACACTTTCTCTTAAAATGTAGCACTTCTAATCCTTTCTTACTGTTACACAGCTGGTGAGGCTATGGGTGAAATCTGTGTGCACATAATTCTCAATTCTGCAACAGAAAACTTTGGCAAAAATCTTCTTGACACTTAAATTTTTTTTCTTTCCATTTTTATAAGCTATGCCACTGCCTGCTTCTCCTTTAAAACAGGTTTTTGGTTCAGTTATACTTGCAGATGAAGAGTATGTTGGAAAAATGTTAGCTGTCTCTTATTGTGAGTGTGATAATGTTCCCTGAGGGCTCCTATAAAAGGCTTGTTGTTTATAAAAAATTTCTTCATCCTGAAGCAAAAGAATTAACCTCAGAAGCCCAGTAGCCACAGGATCAGGAAGTCAACTCACTGAACAAAAAGCACTGAAGAGCAAAAGCTGACATTAGGAGTACGATGTATCTTACAGGATATACCTGGACACCCACTGCACCATGGACACAATTTGGGTGCCAGAGTTCAGGAGAGCAGCCCAGCTCCAAGTCCTAAGACTGATTAGATCCCAAGAGGCTATTTAAAAACTTACAAGCAAACAAAAACCCAAACAAAACACCTCCTTTAAGCACATACAGTTCTTCAGTGCGTGGTCCCTGGCCAGACTTTTCCCATGGCTGCCTTGCCAAGAGATGCAGTGTGCTGGGCTGTGCATGGTGTCTCTTCTGCTCTGAAGTTGGCAGGAGGTATCAACCAGCAGATTTTGATTTTACCACCTTGCTGGGTGGATGAGAAGCAGGACAAATCCTCTGCTTTGGGGTGCCAATGCCTGGGCATCACGCCTCCAGCTGGGGCTCTCCATCGAAACAAAGAGCACATCACGTCCTGTGAAGCTGGGCCTGTGCATGGCACTGTGGCTGTGACAACAAGTGCTGACCTGTGCCTGCCCCGGGGCACACCAGGGCTGCCCACAGCCTTCCTGAATCCTACAGCTCTCTCCAAATCAGGGCTATAATCTGTGTGTCTAATTTAAGTTTCCTTATTGAATCTAACACATCAAATGTGTGAAGATAAAACCCACAAATGCTGTTTTAAACATCCTACACCATATGTTGACAGAGCCTTTTGGCTGTGACCAAGTGGCTTGGCTAAATAAATGTTAGAAAATATGTTAGAAGAATGACTCCTTTTGCCTATCCAAATAAAACAGAGCTGGCAAGTGAGTATCTTTCATCTAGACTAGGTTTTACATAATTGTTTCAATATTCCATTTTAATATGCCTGTGTATCTGTGGATGAATCTTGATTGTTCTCAAGTGAAATTTTGTGAATTGAATCATGATGACAGAATCTTGACCATTTAATTAATGTGTTAGCATGTAACTGTAATGCTTGATTCCTACAAACGACTAACAACTTCATTTAACTATGCTGTTCTCAGTGGAAAAGAGCATACTTAAGTGCTATTTACATCTGCTTAATTACTTTCATTTACAAATTGTCTAAATTACCTTGCTATAGAGGAGGATTGGGAACACAGTCCATGAATAGAATTAAAACTTCAGACATCAAATACCCGTTTGGTGCACTACCTTTGTCAGAGGTGATTCAGAAGCTATTCATGTGAGGAATAATCCACAGCTCTTCATACATCTTGCTGTCTTGAACCCACAGACACCTCAGTTTAGATAAAAATGTTCATTTATGTCATGTCAGTAGAGAAAGAAGGAGTGGTTTTTGTTGTTGTTGAAGTTTTTTGGGGTTTTTTGTGAGCAAGTGGAATTGGAAATGTGGATCCTCTGTCATCTTTGGACTTGGCACGTGTCCCACGGTAAAACCACTCCTGCCATCCATATCCAAACCCAGTGCTGAAACGTGCAACCTGATCTACTTGTCAGTGCTCATATTTAAATAAGGACTTAAGCTGAATATAATTTGGACCTGGATTTCAAGTTCCTGAGTGACTCCTGTCCTGTCCATACAGTGGGCCAAACCAAACTGTAGCCCTACACTGTTGAATACCATGCTGGGATTCAAACTTCATGGCTAAGTCTGTGAGCCAGTAGCTCTGCTGGTCAGCCCTGATCCCTTTTCTGTGCTGAGTACCAGGACTGGGTCCTATTCATTGCCCGTGGAAACCCGGGCTCTCAGACTCAGGGCCTTTGAAAGCCAGTAAGTTTCCCCCTGTTTTAGAGAGAGCAGCAGTTTTAAATGAGGTGTTTTGATGAATTCACTCTGAAGTTCATGGCACGTTTTGTCAGAAGCTGAATTCCCCAGTGACATTGGGAAAAAGAACTGGGAATTTTTTCAGTGGGAAAAATGAAAAGCAAACATCAGTCATACATGGATGTTTTCGTGTGATATATTAATTTTGAAATTGGGCTGGAGGGATATAAGGGATAGACCAGATACAATACAAAAATAAAACATTGGGGTGTATATATAGAAAGCAGGTTTATTTAAGTCTCTAGACAATTTATTATTAATTGTTGTATTAAGCAGCCCAAATCAGCAGGTTCCTTCCTGTTTCCTTTGGTGCTCCTCAACTGTTTCCTAATATCCTATTTGTAAAAGAGTGAAGAACATTGAACAGACATGTTTCAATAATCTTGATGACAACCAGAGAAGTTCTTTAAAGTCAAAAGTAGAAGAATAGCTTTCCTTTTATGACTTCTCCCTAGAAACTATATATTTAAAATTACAGCTCCTCTTCATGGTACATTAAGAGTAATTATATTCTGTAAATGTATTCAAAGACAAAATTGAAGTTCACATACATTTGAAAGATTTTATTGAGTCCTTGGTGAGAATATTATTTTATTGATTGAAATCCTCAAAGGCATGGAAATAAATTTATTAGTGTCATTAAAAGAGAAAATTACTTTCTAACTGTTTTCTATTTATCTAAATAGAATGTATATTAATATAATAAAATCACATAAGAAATTAAATGTAGAAGTCACAAAAAAAATCTTGTACGCTCATAGATATTTCTTTATATGAGGAGATGTTTGATGTAGGCTGCATAGCTTTCCCTTTTTTCCCTACTCTGGTAAACAATCAAAACTATAAAATCTTCTGTGCAAATGGAAAAAAATTAGTAGAACAAACAGCTCTAAGATCAATAAGTGACATTTCTTCAGATGAAAGGAACATGGAAAGCATAACTTTATTCTCTAAAAAGAGATAACCAACAGAAGTTTATGAAGTGGTGTAGATTACCAAACCTGGCATGTTAGCCTGCAGTCCCCACTCCTGCAGGCAGCTCCTCCTGCTCTGCTCTCCTCCATGCAAGACTGGTAACAGTGCAAGTTGCTGAGTGCATACTGAGCATGTAATAACAGCATTACTGATATTTAGAGCTCATGTGGGATGGTGAAGCCTTCAGAGCCTTTTCTGCCCCTTCATTTATCCTTGCACCAACCTTTGAGGGAGTTAGAAAAGTGCTACTATCTTTATTTTCCAGCCGAGAAATTGAGGAAGCAGGGTACTGAAGTGTAAGTGCAGGCAGCCCCTGGGGAGAGAGGAGGTGCCATCCCAAGGAGACAGTTCTGTCTGCAAGAGTGGTGTCCAGCAGTACCCAGCAGCAGCTCAGGCATCTTGTTTGTCCTGGTTTTGCCCTGGAATCACAGAATCATAGAATGGTTTGGGTTGGAAGGGATCTGAAAATCATCCAGTTCCAACCTCCCTGCCACGGGCAGGGACACCTCCCACTAGACCAGGTTGTTCAGAGCCTCATCCAACCTGGCCTTGAACACTTCCAGGGATGAGACATCCACAGCTTCTCTGGGCAGCCTGTTCCAGTGCCTCATCACCCTCACAGTACAGAATTTCTTCCTAATATCTAATCTAAACCTAGACTCAGTTTGAAGCCACTACCCCTTGTTCTATCACTACACGCCCTTGTACAAAGCCCCTCTACAGCTTTCTTGCAGACTCCCTTCAGGTACTGGAAGACAAGAATGCATAAGACTTTCTGGTTTTGCAATTCTTTAAAGTGAAGCCTGACTATCTCTGTCCCATGCTCCAGCTCTTAGATAAATAAGGAGATTTTAAAGACCTGAGCAAGATTTAAGGTGAAGATGTTTAGAGGATGAATTAGGTAAAGGGAAGTGGGAAAGGAAGGGAAGGGAAAATGGAAAAGGAAGGAAAGGGAGGGGAAGGGAATGGGGAAATAACTTTCTCAAGTGCTTGTACAAAAGGTCCGAATGAATAAAAAAGACTCCACATATATATACATGTGACTCTTCTGTTTAGTTTTGGGGAACTGTGAGGGTCCACATCCTGTCCCTGTGCCCATTGAGCCTGGCCTAGCAGCTGTTTTTATACTAATCACTCCAAAGTGCTCCTTTAGTGAAGCATGAAACTGCATGTTATAAATGATACTGTGCCCACTCCTGCACAGAACTTGAGGTCTCACAAGGTAAAACAAGTGAAGGAAGTACAGTGCCCCTAATTTTGCTTTTTCAAGGCAGTAAGGAAGTTAGAGGACATCTTCCACTTTTGTTAAAATCAATTACCATGCATCTTGCCTTCTTGTGTGTACTAAACACCTAAATTCTATTCCTTTTCTTTTATTAAAAAAAGATTTTTCCCCATGGAAGAACATATGAAGCAATAATTAGCTTTCAAGGTTCATTAAGTGCTGAGCTTCTGTCAAAAGTAATCACATGTCATTTCTTAAAAACAGTTTAACAATAGTGAAACTACTTCAGTCCAGCTATTAACTACATTTTAAATAGCTTTTTAAAAGTTATAAATAACTTCAAGCCAGCCAAGTGACTGCAGAAAATGGGAGCAGAAATCAGAATAAGGCCATTGTCTTTCACATATCACTGTGGAAGAGTCAAGCTACTGTTAAACAACTGTTAAAATTCACATCCTAAATTCAAGCGTGACAGGCTTCTTTAGTTTCACTGGTTTCTAGTAACTTTAAAAAGGGTTAGCTTTTCTGACTAAGTTAGATTTAAAACAACCATCTAGTTTCACTTTTTTGTCAATCATATTTCATTACAATACCAAAAAAAAAAAGAGAGAGAGAGAAAGACCAAGCTGATAAATACTAATTGTCAGTACAAATTTTAAAACTTTTGTTACCAATTCCTGTTTGACAGCAAGATGATTTTATATCCATTCAGGTGACATTTACCTGCCCTCACAAAGAATTAAAAACTGGTATTGCTATTACTACCTTTACAGTGTTTCTTTTGCACCAATTACTCCTCCTACACAGCAAATACCCAGGTTGTGTACACTGTGACACACAAACAGCAGGAGTGAACACTGGCTCCAGATCAGCTCTGCAATCCTTTGGAAAACCTACAGTAATAATTTTTCAGTATCAGTCTTTAACTTACCTTTTTGTTTCTGGACCCTTAACGTTAATGAGACATTTTAGTAACCTTTAGGTACTATTTAATTAGTCAGTAGTATAATTAGCTGCAACTGGAGTCAACTGAAGACAGGGTAAGCCTTGCACCTGACACAGCCTGAGAGGTACAATCACAGAATCTTAGAATGGTTTGGGTTGCAAGGGACATTTAGAGGTCACCTAGTCCAACTCCCTTTGCACTGAGCAGGGACATTTTCAACTAGATCTGGTGGGTCAGAGCTTGGTCTAACTTGACCTTGAATGGGTCTAGGGATGGGGCACCCACAATTTCTCTTGGCAACTTCTGCCAGTGTTCCACTATCCTTATTGTAAAAAAATTCTTCTTATATCTTGTCTAAATCTGCTCTCTTTTAAATTAAAACCATTGCACCTTATCCTATTGCAACAGACTCTGCTAAAAAGTTTGACCCTGTCTTTCTTACAAGGCTCTTTCAGACAGGTACTGGAAGGCCACAATTATCTCCCCAGAGTCTTTTCCAGGCTGAACAAACCCAGTTCCCTCAGCCTTTCCCCACAGGATATGTGCTCCAGCCCTCTGATCATCTTTGTGACCTCCTCTGGACTCACTCCAGCCAGTCCATGTCTTTCCTGTGCTGGGCACCCAGGGCTGGATGCAGCCCTGCAGGTGGGGTCTCATTAGGGCAGAGCAGAGGGGCAGAATCCCCTCCCTCACCTGCTGCCCACGCTGCTTTGGGTGCAGCCCAGGACACGTTTGGCTTTCTGGGCTGCAAGGGCACATGGCTGGGTCATGTCCAGCCTCTCACCCACAGCACCCCCAAGTCCTTCTCTTCAGGGTTGTTCTCAGTGAGTTCTCCCAGTATTCAAGGAATATTATCTTATGATTTATTTTGTCCTTTTTCTAAGTAATTCTATTGATAGATTTTTATATGCCACTTGATTTGCTGGGCTGTTAAATTTCCTATTTACAAAACTAATGGATTCCCTTGGTTACTGTTCAATAAAACAAACAAGACGATAATTTTCCTCCTATACATGCCATTATAAAAATTATTTTTCTCTCAGGGAAGCTTCCAGTGCTTCCTTCTGCATTGTAATTATTGTAACCATGGAGTGGTGACATTTGCATGAAGGAGCAATTCAGTCAGGAACTACTCACCCCAACAACCGAAAAGGTGAAATGAAACAAAACCGAGTTGTTCTTTTGTTTTGAAGTCATAACACTATTAAAATGACCATCAATTGTTATGGTGCAGTTGAGAACAGGAGTGTAATAAATGCAGGGCTCCTGTGCCAAAAGTACTGGAAGTACTCTCCCATGCCCTAGATCCAAGGTAAATCACTGGGATGCAGCACAGAGGGATTTGGCATGCAGGCTGCCAGAGAGAGCTCCACCTTACACGTCCTGTAATCCTGAAGGGAAGCAACACAGACCTTCAAGATGCAGTGCACAGTAAATCTGTGTGTCCCCAGATGCTCCCAGGCCATGCATGTTCTGGTGCTGGAGTTTCAACACTTGGTCTCAGCTGTGGTAAGGACCAATTTCCCAGTCAGCTCACAGCTTACCCTGACCAGGCACCAGTACAAAGGCATGCAAACATTGCACTAACAATGCTGTTAAGGGCACTTTTATAGAAATGCGCTTCTATTAAAAGTGTCATTGACCTAATAACAGCTGCAGAGCTTTCTGCAAACACTGGAGGAAACCATCAACAATTTATTTATTCTATTCTTTCTCATTGAATTATTTTTTCCAGGATTGTTTGGTTGTTTACAACTTGCTGAACATAAGTATTTTAGCGACCAAGTAATTTTTGACTAAACTTTAAAGCCCACCATGCTGTGAATTTTTCTGGTTTTCCGTAAGGTCTTCAGACTACCAAGTCAAAAGAGAAAATCCTGCCTTGAGACCTCACCTGGACATCACCAGATGGCTCTGGGACATCACCTGATGGTTTTACAAAAATGAGTTTTCCCCAGAGAAAAAGGATGGGAATCATTCAGTTGTGCAGCCAACCTACATCCTGGCATATTATTAAATAATTTATTGCCATGAGTAAAGGCAAGTAGCAGGAAGGGAAATTTTAACTCAGCTGTAGGAAGAGAGACTATTTCAGCAGAGGAGGGGGCATATTTTTCATTCATGCCCTAGAAATGGATTATTGAAAAAAATGTTCAAAACCAGACTCATTTGAGAAGCATCAGTTTGCAAATTCTACAATTCCAGCTCAGGTCTGACCATTGATGGTTCTCAGCTCTGCCCCAGCTGTGCTCTGCTCCCTTTTAAACTGTCTGATACCTCCTCACTCTTTGCAAAGGCTGTGGGCAGCAGGCTGAGCACCAGCAATGGTTGGTGGTTGGACTGGGAAGACTTTGTCACCCTGGCAGACGCTTGGACCTGAATTTGCATCACACGACAAGGCTTTGTCTCTTCAAACTTCCAGGCTCTTCAGCCTTCTACTTGGGCTTACAACTGCAGGTGACACCAATCCTCAGGCAGGACCAGGAAAGTAATCCTTTTACCTTCTGCGTTTAGCGTGGTAGAGGCTGCAGATGTGAACAGTTTTACAAAAGACGCTTTCCAGCACTGTGATTTTGACTTCAGAGCTCACTTGGCACTTGATGTCTGCATGTGATTTGCAGCTTCAGATGCACTTAAAAAAGAATGAGATTTATAATAATTGGCACAGAGGCATTTTTGTCTCTACTGAGATGTTCTTGCTTGGCAGCTGAGCTGGTCACCTGGAGCACACCTACGTGAGGAGACATCAACAAATTTCTGCACCATCACCCTTATGACTTTGGAGACTATGGGCAGCAATGTGGCCATTCCCAGCCATGAAAGACCTTCCTTTTTCCGTATTCACATGATACTTCCTAAATTCAGAAAATATTTAGTTCATAGTCCACTATGAATATCCTAGACAGATCATGAAATATTTGTGTGTATCTTGAAGGTTCTGATGTATGGCACTGATTATAAATGGTCCAATCCTACTGAAGTCTTGGGAAAGAAACTCATTTTTTGTCATTGGGGCTTTATCTTGTCACCATGGCATTCTTTCTCTGCCTTGTTATCTGCCAGCTAAGGAAAGAAAAATATAGTGCACATAGTCCCTGCCAAATGACTCCTCAGCTCACTGCCAGATCCTGTCCCCCTGTTCTCCACACCATGTGACTGGAAATTTGGTCCAGGGCTCTCCTTTTGGGAAAGTTTCTACATTCCCTAATATCACATGAAAGAGAGCCAGGGATGATTTGGGTTCACAGTGACTGAGCCCACACATTATCTTCCCATGCTCTCCTGGCAGGTCTCAGAAATTAATGCACCCCAAATCTCTGTCAGGCTGTGCCTTACTCATTGCACCAAATACTCTCAGCATCACAGCATGAACCACTCCACTTTCCCAAGTTGTTACAACACCTTCACATTTATTTCAAGTTATTGAAATTAAAAAATTACAGAAAGTTGCAGTAATGTTTCAAGTCTCTCTGCCCAGAGAAGACCCAGGGTGGATGCTCTGCTCTGTGGACAGGGCCATTTGCTGGATAAGGGGCTGGTGTGTAAATAGTTTTGAATGATGATGCTCCTTCCTTAGCTTTTTAAAGCATTGTATAATTACCCAGGACACACTGATAAATGGAGACTCAGTTTACTCTGCAACTACTTAAAGTGGGATTTTTTTAAAAGAACAAACTTATTGTGTATCTTGGTGACAAGAAGTCAGAGGCTTAGTGGCATATAATTTCAAATGACCTGCAAGAACATTAAATGGGCAATTGTGCAAAGCACAGCTTTAAAGCTCATTCTCTGTTTATTTGATTCACAGGCATAACAACTGGAAAAGAAACCCAAGAGGAGAAAATAGCAGAAGCTTGGACTGGGAGAACAGTATCTTGCAAATAAAAAATACTTAATTTTAACTTATAATGAAGGGATGTACTTTAAAACTATACTATACACAGTACTGCTCTTTATAAAAAAAATAGAAGCTGGAAAGAAGTGGCTGCTGAATCATGCTGGCTTTGTTGGCTGCTCAGAAATCCTGTTGGTTGTTGAACACTACCAGGAGCTTTCCAGGCACCTCAGAAGTGTGAAGGAGGATTATTGCTGCTACTGCACAACACAGGCAGAACACAGCTCCAAAGAGACTTTGGGCCTCTTGAGACTTTATCATCATCATCTGCAATTCCAGAGCCTGGATTCAGAGGCTGTGTGAGGTGATTAATCCTGAGCCTGGAAATAGTTGGGCTGTATCACATGTGCTTGCTCAGTTCTTATCCTTCTCTATTGATTTTTGTATTTGTAGTTCTCTGTGCAGAGCTTTGCACTAAACATTGGTCAAGGGATGTTTTCATGTCAGATTGCATTTTATATAGAAAATAGATTCCTAAAGTCCACTGTTACACCGAATAAAGAGTGAAGCAGTGGGTCTGCACTTCTAAATCCCAGGTGAACACAGGAAGAATTTAATTTCCTTTTAAATCTTACAAATAATTGAGTCTCATGAAGTTTTGAAGACAGATGTATGTATTTAGGTAATTCAGGTTATATAGGCTTGAGGTAATCAGTTCTTGATATCTTAGGCCTGTTTCAGGCAATTTAGATTTTTAACTTATTTTTCAAGATATGTTTGCTCTGGAAAATGCATTGAGTGTGTGGTCTGTGTGTCACCATTCCATTTATGGAGTGAGACTTGGCAGACCTCAAGACCTGCTCTGCAAAGAGAGTCACCCCATGCTGTGATGATACTTTCAGTTTTAATTTGGTGAATAAATAAGGCACATGAATAATAAACTACAATTTCTATCTGCACATGAAATGCTTGTGCTCTTGGGCCCATTGGACAGAGTTGGCTAATATTTTGAAAAGTGTAGCAAATTAGATGCACCTAACATTGGAGATGTTATCAAGAAGTTGATTCCCCAGTGACATCTTGTATTCATGTATATCAAACGTTTGGGATTCTGATTAGAGATGTACCCAACAAGCAGGACAATGACCCCAAGTACACACAGGTGTACCGGTTATGACCCCGGACCTTCTCAGTGGTACTAATTTCTGAGGGTAATCATTAATTTCCTGTGGATTTTTGTGCTCAAAAATGCCATAAATCAAACTTGGCTTTTCTACTCTATACAAAGCACATTGTGCTGAACAGTAGTTGTCTATTCTGAAGAGACATTTAATGGGCACAAGTCACGCTGTTTATGCAAACATCTGATCCCATGGCCATTTTCATCACTGTTTGTGAGGCATAAACCTGGATCAGTTAAATTTCACATATCCTGAATTTTTGTCCTGTTCCTACCTGTAACTTCCCAAGTTTGGCCTTACCATCTGACAATTCTGTCAGTGTTCAGGTCTGCACACAAGAGCTATCGAGTTACCTGCTCAAATCCCTTCTTCCCAGGAGTTTAACTGTCACATCCATCTACTACTGAAAGTATGGCAATTTTTTTCCCCTCATAGAGCTAGAATCCAAATATATCTCTGTAATTCATTCTGTCAAATCCCCTACCAATGTCCTGACACTCCCTGACCCAAAGGTGAGAGAGGCAGAGATCACTAGCTTAGTACCAAATTCTTTTCTTCCAATCTTCTCAAAAAATCTCCACAACCTTTTAACCTTTTACTGCTTAACAAACAGTAAGATTTACATCTGTTTCTTAAAGGATTTTAAGAATATTTTATTGATTTTAATGTGTACTCACCAGTGATCACTTCACCTGTTAGCAGAGCATACCCATTTCTAGGAAAATACAGGAACTGTCATTAGGTACAGCAAAGCAATTTGAAATAGGAAATAGACTGTACCAAATTGAAATTATAAAGGTATTTAGTCAGGAAGAATGTAATTACCTAAGATGAAATTTGGCCAGGAGATGAAAGCTAATCTTATTCTATGCAGTGTCTACTTAACCTCATATCTTTAAAGAGATATATATAGAGATATGAAATTTTTATGAAAAATAGTTTATTATTCCCATCTCTCCCAGCATACACACACATATATACACAAAAAAACCCTACTCTGATATCAGGATTTTCTCTTATTTACTTGGCAGAGTTGCTTTGTAATGTAGGATCGGGAAAGTTGCAAATATAAAATATATGGCAGATACACCATCAAAGACTGCTGAGGCTGAAGAAGGAGCAAAATGCAGGAGGTAATGCAGAACTGAGCTGCAGTCTGGTGGAGCTGTCAGTCACTGAATCCTCTGCTAGAAAAAAGTTATCAGCTCTTTACCATCTCCTCATTTCCACAAGCATCTTTCTGCACCTCCTGACCCCTTGAATTTTCAGTCTCCCAAAGCAGTGGAGCTTGCCAGCTTACAGCTACCCTCATTGGTACAAGTTACCACTTGGCAGGAAAAGGTGCTCCTCTCACCATGGGCATGGACACCCTTCTGTCAAGGCAGCTAAGGCTCACACCAAACCTTCTTCTGTTTCCTTTGCAATTAAAGCATTGCTTCCCACTGCACTTTCCCAAATGATTTAGGACTTTTTTTGGATTTTGCTCCTCTCTACAGCAATGAGGCCCTCAGTTTTCTGACAGCATGGGATAACAATATGTATCTTGTTAATATGTGGTTCTAGCAATTATCCTTTTATTTTTAAAATTTGCTACAGTACTAGTCCAACTGAGGTTTTGGAAAAGAACATCCTTTTGTAATTGTGAAATAAATTTGTACAGGAAAACTCTCATATATGAGCAATTGTATTTATTCTATATTTCTGACTTCACAGCAGACAGAATTAGGATGAAGAAAAGGACTAGACATCAAATAAAACCATTTCCAGCCACACCTAATATCACCTATCTTCTATTGTTGCATGGAAAAGTGGAAGTAGAAACATACAAAGAGAGTCCAAAATTTGAATAACAAATTGATTTTTCCTCAGATACTAATGGTTACAGTAAGGAATAGTGAGAGAATATGCAAGTGTTATACAGCGTTACCTACGGCAACTGGGTGACTAAGGTGCTTATTGTTATGTTAAGTAATCAAAAGTAGCTGCAGTCTTAAAAGAGTGGCAGATCAACCCTATTTAGGCATACTTTTTAAAATGGGTGTTCATCAGCTGTTTTCTTGTAGGAGGAATCAATTAGTAGAACCAAATTGTAGCACTGAGTAGTACATCAGCAAAAATAGATGAAGCAATCACAGCATCAGCAACTGTCATCTTCTCCTTGGAGAAACAAAGGCAGGTTTTAGCACCTTCATGGGCTGCAAGGGAAAGAGTGATAAGTGTATTTTTCTGTCTTCTAGACTTTTGGTAGTAACACAGGAGAACTGAAATCTGCTAGTAAATTGTATAAGCACCACTGGTTTTCTCACTGACTACTGAGTTCCAGTTTTCTGCAGTGCAATCACAGAGTTGTCAAAGTATTGCACAGTAAACTATATACTTAGCATGTCAGCAATAAAACCCTGGTTAGTCAAGCTGATGTCTCTTCCCCTCTTGACCTCACACCAATAGCTCTCTAAAGCCTTCACAGGTTTGAATGGAGCACTGCCATAAGGCTTTCCTTGTCTTGTACTGCTGCTGCTGCATGGTGCAGGAACTTTCACCAAGGGGAGGAGAATGGCACCCCAGGAGCAATCTCACACACCCAAATGCCAACATGCCCCAGGGAGAGGAGCACACAGCTAAAACAGAAATTGCTCTTGACCTCTGAGAGGCTTTGTGGGAGGACCACTCCTGACATAACAGTCACTGGACACAGAGAAAGGACTTAGATGTGTAAGGTGATAACATGCCCTCGTATCTGTTATTTACTTGAACCCAGTGTCTTGGTTTACAACCCAGTCATCTGTTCTGTGTTACATTCAGCCAGAGATGGGCTGTGACACTGTAGAGCAGTGACAGGACAGACCATGTTCTCCAGGCATCTTAGTGAACAGGGCAAAGGTAGGCAGGGGGAAGGTTTTTCTTATGTGTCACTCAATCCTATTGAAGACCTACTTAACACAGGTGAACCAGTGAAAGTGAAACAAAGATTTTACTTTGGTAATTTATAAAGTATCAGCTCATTCTTTTCCTTGCCACATGCTAAGTTATTAGTATTTGATACACAGAGGTGCTGTTGAAATGCAAACCCATTGCTGAGTAGACTTAGAAAGGCTTAAGTCTTGTTAGTAATAAGAATTATAACATGAACCTGGCTTTTTTGCTAAGAAGGTTTTGGCACTACGAGTTTACATGGCCTGCAAGTTCCTTAGACAACTCTTGCAGCATGCAGTTTGGAAACCATCTGTTAGACAACTACCTGTGTTTTCACAGGGGAGTGGCAGGTTTTTTACTAGCTCTTGCTGGATATCTAGGCATGGTGGTAATGAGACAGACTGGAGTGCAGCAGTGCCTCTGATAAAATCATACCCTCCTCACAGGTCTCTGGATTCAGGAAAGACCTCCACAGAGAATTATGAGGTGAGCTGAGGGGATGGGCACAGCAGAAAGTTACCAGAGGCTAAGCTTGATGCAAGTGTACCCCAACTTACCCATTCAGTAATGCATATCTGTATGAGCTCTTCCCCATGGTAATGTAAACTACATTATCTTTGTTTTACAGAAGGATAAACAGTCTCACATTTATTGTGGGACAAGGGCAGCTACTGCTAAAAAATTACTTGCCTGATTGTGTAAGTCCATCTTATTTCCACTGCCCAATCCATTTTATTAAAAGTTCATGATAAAAGGCTCATGCAAAGATTCACTTTTATAAATGTTTATCTTGTTATCTGAAAATGCTGCAATTCTAGTACAGGCAGCAAAAGATAATGGAATATTTGTAATGTGTTTGTTTAGCTAGCACAAACAAAATTGATAAAGCAAACTTGTACCAGGAAGATGGCTTTGTTTTGATAAATTATCCACAGAAGCCTTGTTCTCTAAAGGTTGGCTGATCAATCAAGGTTCTCTGTGTTTCTTACAGTATCTGCTGTGCACAGATATCTGCACAGTCACATAAGAGCTACCTCAATAGCCATAGCATGCTTGCTCTTTGATGTTACTACTTCTCACAGACTCTTTCCCCAAATCCTCCATAACAATTTAAGCAACAATTGCTCTGACAGCAGTCTTTTTTATTACCAGCTTTGCATTTTGTTATTTGTAATTAATTTGTAATTAATTTGCTATTGGTCCACACCAACACAGGTGACGGCCAGCTCTGCTCCCCAAGCTCTGTTCAAAGAAAGAGGCTGCAGTTCAGAGCCTCATCGCTTCCCTGGCAGGGGAGCTCCAGGCACGGGGACCTCCACGGGCTCTGCAGAGGCCTGGGATGTGTAACCACTTGAGAGATGAAGTCAGAGCTGGCAGGGGAATGTAGAGGGACATATTCGTAGCACCTTATAAGTACCTAAGTTAAGTGGTATGTCTTCCATGGCATCTAAGTTCAAGAGAACGTAAGAAATTGAGAGGATTTGTTCTGAGGGTTCAGCTCCTGGCTCCCTGCAGATGCCATGGAAGAAAGTGTTGTGATCCCTAAATCAGACTGTTGCCAGCACTGTAGCAGACTGAGCAGTCCAAGCTCCCTTGAGCTCAGGCACTGAAGGGGTCACAGCCTGAGAGCTGTCTGCAGATGGAAAGGAGTCTGTGTTCAAGTCAAGAGCTCTTTTTTCTGTTTGCTTAAATCCTGTTTGTGAACTAGGAGCCTGAAGTTTCTGGTGTGGATGTGATGTATTTATAACTCATGAGAAAAAATTTGAGGTGTCCTTGCATGGAAGCTTGCATGAAGGAAGCCCCCCAGACTCTTGGAAGGTGATAGATTAAGAGACCCAAATTATCTTTTATTCTTTAAACAGAAGACAGCTGCTGGGAGGAAAGGCTGATATCTTGGGGACTGGAAACCACAAGCAGATACAGTGCTTCACTAATTGTCAACTGGTTCAACCTCTTCTGCTCATCTCTTAAGTACCTTAAATGCCTTTGTAACTCAGACACAATAGGAAATACATTTCTGCATAGCAAACAACTGGGAAAATGTATCCAAATTAACTATAAGTTTCCAGCTGAGCTTTTGGTTTTTGACTACTGCTTTATCACGCACAGCACAATGGATTTAGAAATAGGATGTGGTGAAACAGTATATTCATCTAGGGCCTGCACCTTTTAGGTCTGTGCTGTGATTTGTATTGGCAAGACTGGACCAGAAATATGAGTCACAGTATGTAAAGCATAGTCTGCTTTAGAATTACTGTAAGGTTTCATTTCTTGTGAGACTCTGCAAAGGGAAGAATTTAAAAGGATAGTCTTATTAACATTCATAGCTGTACTTACAAAATTTGTAAATACAAATGTATGTACAGTACATGCAAGGTACAAACAGGCTGAAAAACAACTATAGATAGTGTAAATCCTGTTGTGGATTCCCAACTCCTTTGAATTATCTCCCCAGCCATTTATAGCCATCTGTTGTGGTTTGACACTGGCCAAATACCAGGCATCCACAGGCATCACTCACCCACCTCAGCCACAGCTGGGCAGAGGAGAGGAAAAATTAACAAAGGGTTCATTAGTTGAGATAAGGACCAGGAAAAAACACTGCAAGGGCAAAACAGGCTTAGGGTTACAAGCTGAGTTTATTACTAACAGAATCAGAGGAGGATAATGAGAAGTCAAATAGGCCCTTAAAAACACCTTTCTTCCCCCAGCCCCTCCCTCCTTCCCAGCAACAGCACAGGGAGACAGGGCATGGGGGTTTTAGTCAGTTCATCAACTGAGATTTTCTTCTGCTGCTCCAGGAGAGGGGTCCTTCCCCTGTGAGGCCACGGGGTCTGTCCCATGGGAGACAGCTTTCTGTGAACTTCTCCGGTGTGGCTCCAGTCTCACGAGCAGCAGCGCTACCGCACTGGCTGCAATGTGAATTCCCCCCACGGGCAGACAGTCCTCCCAAAACTGCTGTGACGTGGCTCTGTCTTTCCACGGGGTGCAGTCCTGCAAGGCCAGGCTGCTCCAGCCTAGGAACAGGGGGCTCCCTCTCTCCACGGGCTCTCCCACTGGATCGCAGCCTCCTCCAGGCACCCACCCGCTCCGGCGTGGGCACCTCCCCCAGGGGCTGAGGGTGGATCTCTGCATCCCCCTGGATCCCCAGGGGCTGTGGGTGGATCTCTGCATCCCCCTGGATCCCCAGGGGCTGTGGGTGGATCTCTGCATCCCCCTGGATCCCCAGGGGCTGCAGGGCCACAGCTGCTTCACCATGGTCTCACCACGGCCTGCAGAGGAACGTCAGTTCTGGCGCCTGGTGCATTTCCTGCCCCTCCATCTCCACTGCCCTTGGTGTCTCCATGTTGTTTCCCTCACATGTTCTCACCTCCTCCTCTTGTCTCATTAAAAGAAAAAACTATGTCCACTTTGTTTTGATTTTTTCCTTAAATATGTCATCACAGAGGCGTCCACCAGCCTCTCTAACAGGCCCATTTTGGCCAGCAGCATGTCCATCTTCAGAGCCATCAGGGATTGTCTCTGCTGGACATGGTGGAAGTTTCCAGCAGCTTCTCACAGAACCCACCTGTGGCCGCCTCCCACTACCAAAAACCAGGCCATGCAAAACCAGTGTCCTTGCACTTTCTGCTTCTATAAGCAGCCTCTTTTTAGCAAGGAAACAGTACAAATCTCAGAGAATAAGGCAATAACCTCGTGACTTCGGTTATTTGAAAAATATTACAACAAATTAATTCTGTGTGCATGTTATCAATGTTGTGTTCCGGACACTATGCTTGTCCTGTAGTAAATGTTCTGCAGGATTGAGAAGGATTTTTCAAGAGTAGAAACTTTAATTTTTTGATTAGGTGAGAGATTTTCAGAGGGCTAAAGTTTCACTAAACCAGGTAGATTTTCTGCTGTTTCTTCTGAGCTGGGGTGGAAAGCACACAGCATGGATGGCATGATGTTTTCCCGTCTCACTGGGCAATGCTTTGTGCATTTACTGTACAGAATCCCTCGACAGGATGCTGCAGAGTCAGCCAGTGCCCCATTCTCATCCAAGTCCTGATAATCACAGCTATTTGTGTGTGACAAGTGAAGTTGTTACGCTTAGAAATAACATTACGTTTTTTAATTAGTAAGTGTTATAATGATTAAAAGAACAAAAAAATTTTTCCCCTTCAAGAAGATAATTTTGAACTAGTAAATATTTTTTGGATTTGCTTTACTGCATCTTCCCCTGCAGGAAGATACCTAGAGGGGAAAAAATGTCTATAAATTCTTACATGGAAACACCCTCAATTATTGCCTTTAAGGAAGAGTAATGGCAAACAGACTGTGACTTCTTATTTCTAAAATCTAGATATTTCTTGAACACAACTAGGGAAGACTTGAGATTTAAAGCTGTTACCCTGTACCAATCACCAGTCTCAAATACTGCCACTGTATCCAGCAGGAATTTCCCAGACTTGCTCTGAGCTAGTTATAGTCAGAATCTCCTCTACAATATCTCCAACTTCTTTAAGCCTTCATTAGATTTTAGAAATGGTTTGGACTTGAGAAATTACTATTTGCAACCAGTGCATCCCTCAGTTTACCCTAAGGAAATGCTGAAATGTGCTCCTGTGGGAACCATTTGTGCTTTGTTAGCCTGTGAATTTTGTACAAGCAGGTACTGGAATTTATATTGCCCATGTAAGCTAAAGAAGTTACACCCATCCTACAATTTGCAGGATTGGGTGCCTTAACTGCATTCTTTTTTCATACTTTTCATCTAGAGAGAAACAGTGCTGCAAGGAACCTGAGATTTTCCTGAATATTTTAGGTCAAGTTTAGGGAAGAGAAAGATCTTAAAATAAGTAACTATATGTTATAACCAAATTTTAATTTTTTTTTCAAAACCAAATATTTTTTTGTTACAAATCTGCAACATGGAAAATATAAATTTATTAGCATTCAGGGGAAAAAAATGATTAAGAATGTCCACTATTTTTTCTTTTTTTTATACTATGGAGTACTGGAACCTATTTAGCTAACTCTTCCTTCCTGGATGTCTGTACTCCCTGACAGCTGTGCCAGAGACCAAAAGTGATTCTATTCCATCCACTGCACCCCTAAACTTGTTCCTGAAATATCTTCACCAGATTTCCTAAAGTTATTTGGCATTGGTTCACTACTCTCATGATGGTCTCATCTATAGCAATAGAGTATTTACTTTTGTCTCTTTGTACCCAAGGCTGTATTTACAAAAAATCATGAAATTTCCAGGTAAAACTGGCTCTTGGGTGCAATTTCAAATAAAAAGCATGAAGGACAGATGAAATTCTAACATAAAAGCAAATTATTGAAAAAGAACTACTGGCACTGAGGATTATTTTAAACCATACATTTTGTCAGATTAATTAGTCAGGATTAGTTTCTACTGCAAATTTATGCAGTGGTTTAATCATTGAACTTCACTGATAATTACTTACTTGCATCCTCATAAAAAAAGAGGAGATAAATGGTAGTTGATGAAAGGCTCTAATTTATTGTCCCTGCAGAAATAAAAACAAACTTTGCTTTTATACAGAATGGTCACACAGAGAATTTCTATTTTCTTGCTTTGAAAGTGGGATTGTTATTAACTGAAAGGGGTTATTTAACATAAAATAAGAGGCAAAATGTTCTGTCACACTGGGATCAAACTGCTCATTATTGCTTTGATATATTTTTTTTATAAAATGAAAAGGACTCATCCTCTTTCAGATAACTTTAAAGCAGACTTTACAGAATATATAGAAGAAAAATCCTGATAATTTCCTTCCTTCCTTCCTTCCTTCCTTCCTTCCTTCCTTCCTTCCTTCCTTCCTTCCTTCCTTCCTTCCTTCCTTCCTTCCTTCCTTCCTTCCTTCTAGCTTATTATATTCAATATGAATATTCTATTGACTTCCCCGTATTTAGGACTTCTAAAATTGTTGAAGGGAAGGAGAAGAATCTCAGTTTTACTGCACGTTTCTCAGATGCCCCCCATTTGCAGACCCTGCTGGGTTTTGATTATGAACCTCTAGAAAATCATTAACTCAATGCACAATTTAGGGAATAGGAAAACATTTCTGCATGTCTCTTTGGAAACTCATATACCATTTGCAATGCAGGAGAGCCCAGGAGCTGTGCTGTGTCCGTGATACTAGGCATTTACATGGTAAAAAAAGTAGCCTTTAGTCTTTTCTCCAGAGAATTACATTTCATGTTCAACAGCACTAGTGGAACGAAACAAAGCAAAGCAGGGTTGAAAAAGGCAATTGCTCCAGGTATGTTTTGCATAGCATATTGTATATAAATGTAATGAACAGGTTAGAAGTGGCAACAGATTTGCTTCCAGCTTACTTGTTAATTTTTGCTATAGCCTTCTGTAGGGCAAGCTAATTTTTAAGGCTTGGTCATGAACCATTTATTTAGTCAAGTTTTCTTTTGTTTTCCTTTCTGATTTATGCATTTCTGGCTTTGGACTCTTTGAGCATCAAGTCATGGTGATTCTTTTTCCTCCTGTTTCAGATGAAAGATAGAGTCCGTTTTGAAATCTTTTCAATGGCTGAATTTAACACAACACATTTTCAGCAAACAGTCCTTCTCCTCAAATCTCCTGGTTTAAATTTTCAATAGCACAGTACTGCTGTTTGTATGCCAAACTGCTAATTATGTTGCTCCAAATAATCACCTCCAAATGGAGAGGGTGACGAAAAAATGCCCTTTTGCCAGGGATTTTATAAATCTTGAATTCTCCTGGGAGGAAGACAGACAGAATGTGGAGCCAAGGAAGAAAATGTCTTCAAGTAATTTTTTGTAATAGGTTTTGTCACTTTCAATGATTTTTTTTAATGATAATCCTTTGCCCAGAGAGGAGAAATGGAACATCTTGTTTGTCAATTAATGTAGAGTGCTTTACAAAAGATGTTATGACATTTGCCTCACCCTGTCTACATCAATACAACAGTCTCATTAATAGTTCACTGGGGTTTTTTTTCTCATGTTTTTGCCATGAGGACAAGTATGGAGTCTCCACTCTTTCTGTGGTGTGTATTTACCTTCTCCCCATGCAGTATCTGTCTATCCTCTCATGACTTAGTTCTTTGGATTTCTGTTTGCTGCAGAGAGTCATAAATATGGATTTATGTAACCTTTAATGAATCCGGTGCTCATTACACTGGAAGTGAATTGTTAACTGCCTGTTCTGAAAATATGTTTAAAATAAGGGCCTTAGTTATCAACTGGCTTCAAGTGTCTCATTTTTGGGGTAGCTGAGTATGAATCAATAAGAGATGGGTACTGCCCAATGTGCTCTGCACATCCTACCAGCAAATATGAATATTCAATATCACTATGAATTTTTAGGTAACAAGGAGCAGCAAATTCACCCTTGATATGACCTTCCCTGCTGCAGAAGAGCTTTCACAGAAGAGTCAACCAGAAGAACTTAAATTTCTCTTCCTGGGAAGGGCTGTGTGAGACAAATGCCTCAAACAGCAGGATATACCTGCGTGGCGCCCAGTCCTCATGGAGATTTGCAATGCCGTGCATTGCAGAGGAGACTGAGCACTTTGCTTAGGAATTTTGGAAAAGAAATCACTGGGATGATTTGATATAGATAAATATGGTAGGAATTACCACTATCTAAAAAACCCAATAATAGTCAAAAGTGTACATGCCTAGGCAAAAGGGTTTGGATGCCGGTAGATTTAGTTTTGAATTGTTTATATTTCCTACCAAATGAACCTCATCTCCCATTTAATGCAATAGAACTTAAGCAATAATTCTGCAAAATATTTAACTGGCAGAGACAGGTGGATTTAAGTCCTTCTGTAGTCTTCTGTAGTAGACTGTAAAACACTTAACTTTACTAGCACAAGAATAATGTGATTTGAGATAAACCTAAGACAAGATGCCAAGAAAAATGTGCAAGACATTTCAGTGATGAAATGACAGTGCTAGGATCAGTACACACAAAATCTCTTTCCTTAATACTTTCTTCAACTGCAAGATTTGCATTTCACAGTTAAATGCTGCAATTTTGTGAGACTCACTATATTGCTTTTCCTCTTTTTATAGAAACCCCTGCTCTCTGATCCCATTCCTGAGGAATTCTATGTCTATTACAGTGTTACAATGTCCATTGCTAATTGTGCTTTCAAATGCTCTGTCCATGAGACACTTCCAAACTTGGCAGTGAAAGAAGCTGTTCCCAGATTCTTGTGCTGATAAAACTGGGTCTGACAAAGACCTTCTTCTCTGTCTGACCTGTTAGGGACCGAACCTGTGAATTGAAAAAGTGCATGAAAATATGTGAACTCAAAGTAGCCTGAGTTTCTCCTCACCACTGCATAAGGAGGGGAAGCTTGTGAGCTCCAGATGTATCAGGGGGACTGAAAAGGCTGCTACAGGGTGCAGTCCTTGCCAGTTTGTGCAAAGTGGTAATGAGGACCCAAGACACTGCCTAGTCCTGCAGGGTGGCAGTCTGAGAGCAACTGCAAACCCCTACAGCTGCTATTTAATTTTCTCATTCAATCCTCTCACCCTTGTTCCCAACCAAGGTAAGCAGGAAAACATCACCAGAAAAAATCCTCAGAATAACAGAATATTTTTTGTTTGGTTGTGGTGTTTTGGGGTAATTTTTTTGTTTGTTGGGGTTTTTTTGGGTTGGAGGTGGGGGGTTTTGTTGTTGTTGTTGTTGTTTGGTTTTTGGTTTTTCTTTTTTTTATGTATCCTTTCTGTCTATGCAGGGAAGTTAAACCAATAGGGTCAAGCACTGCTCAAGAGAGAAGCAAGAACAGGTCTCTGTGATTCCACAGGGTAATTTCTATCTATGTTTACTTGAGTTTGGGAAAAATCACTCACAAAGATATTGATTGGTGCCCAGAAATTATGTAAGAGAAATGCAGATGAAGAAATACACATTTTGGGCAAGGAGGTGCTGGATGTTTAAAAACAAAATCCTCTCCCCCGTGAAATAACCTGGAATTACTTAATAGCAGATCTGTGAACTTTGAATCTGATGCTTCCATCTCTTATGGTTCAAATTGAACTCTGGCTCATCTGACCCATACAGACACTTGATGTTTGCCTAATTGAGAATGGAGCCATACCAAAGCATTGGCATTTACACAATTAATTATATGTAGTAAGCAGAGGTCTGCATTCACAATTCACTAACCCAGAACTTGTAAAAAGCTGATGGCCTTAAAGACAGGCTGGTGATTTCAAGCTGTCTTTGAGAGGCAGAAGCTCCCCATGGGGCTTATTTCCTGACCCACTGAGGTCTCCATGGATGGTTCATTGCCATTTTACCCCCTGGTAGGAGATAACACCCTGCTCTTCCCTGGGACAGCCCTGAAAACCACAGCCCTAGGTTCTCTTAGCTGACTCAACCACAGCTCCAGAAGCACTGCCATAATCAGTTGTGTTGCTCAAAGATTGAAATTGTTCCAGCCTGGGTTTTTTTTTTTCCCACACTAAAAGCGTATTTAAATTAATGTTGTTTGGCACAAACAGTAGTTGAACTAATTTCTTGCTGTCTCACATCACAGCCTTGTTTGTAGTGCAGCATAGCAGTCCGTGCTGTCTGCTGTGGCTGCTTCCTCAACAGATTGCTCAGTGGAAAAGAAAATGTTGCCATCAAAGTCATCCTAGTGAAAATAGCAGTTTTCTTTAGTCTTCATCTACAAGGAGAAGCCAAACTTTTCAAGTATTTGTGCATTGCTTTTTCACATGCAGCCTTAAACAGTAAGGGTTATAAAGGAGAAATTGAATTTTTCCTTCTACAGCATTAAGTTTAAGAAGGATACAACTATGCAATACTGAAATTACCTCAGGAAAAAATATTTTATTTTTATATAAAATATTAAATAATAATTAAAGGCTAATGAACTTCCTTATCAGAAGGGACTATTCAGCCTGACTTCTCTGGAGGAGTACTAGTAGAGTCAGTTCAAAATAACTCATGTAAAAAACCAAAATCTCTTGAAGTCAGTACCACTCCTCTTTTTTTTCAATATTTAGCAGGTCCCCTGAACCACCTCTTAAGTGAAAATTTTGAAACTTAAATTTGAATGTACCTCATATTTCTTGGTCAAACATCCATTTCAGAGGGGCAGTACAATCCCGTGTGTGTGTGTATATATATTTACATCCCAAAATGATGGCAGGTTCATTCCATATGTTCAGCACAAATAAGACTGTGAAATGCTTCCCTGCATCCCAGTAAAATAGCGAGAAGGCAGAAAAGACTTGTGCTGATTCTGTGGATGTTATAACTGTGAATTGTTTTACTGAATGTGAGGTTACATTTGAGGTTACTCTGCTCTGAGTTGGATCTTTAGGTTACCTGTAAAGGCAGGCATTTGCAACTAAAATCTTCACTATATCCAGCCCCAGATGGGTTTCTTGGTTGATGCATGTGATAGGAGTCATCTTTTATCCCTATGTGTCCATAGAGTATACAAGCATGATTTCCTGTTTTCTGTCTCAAAACATCCCTACCAAATATTCAGCAAGCTTGGCTTGTTTCCAAAAAGCATCCTTTGTGAGAATTAAAAGAGAAGGTTTGGAACGCTATATAATAAAAGCAAACAAAATACAGCAGAAATAATTTTTGATCTCAGCAAGAGCTGAAAATGAAAATAAATAAAGACCAAGTGCTGCTTACTGAAATTTCTCTGCAGTGTGCACAGAGCAGAAAATAAAATAATTTTGTTGGTTCTATCATTCTTGAAAGCACAACACAAAGCAATGCTGTTATGGTACAGGTCCATCTGCCAGCTGGGGAAGAAGAAAAGAAAAAGCAATTAAGAACATTATAAATTTGGTTTGTTGCTCTGGGCTGGAAAGATCCAGTTAAGCACGCTGTGATTCTGAACAGAGAAGTACAGGAGACAAGCCAAGAGAGAATTTCTCTTGATATTATCACTTGACCTGTTTCCATTGCCTTGCACAGCTCTCCCAGCCATGGATGTATCTGTAGCCAAATCACTTCTGGCTCTTGAAGTTTAACTTTGACAGTCCGTGTATAAATCCACACTCCTGAGGATGTGTGGGCTAAATACCAGCCTGGACAACTTACTCTTCCAGTCTGACCCTGTGAAAGAGAACCATTCTGCACACCTCACTGAAGACACCTAGCCCTGATCTCTAGAGCATGGAACAAGGTGACCATTTCAACTTGCCCTAGTCCTTCTACCATCACCTCCTTGACACAAATTTGTTTGATGTGTGAAACTAAGGAGTAAGAGTAACTCCTGCTCTGTATAGGCAGTGAGAAATCCATACCTCTTCTAGGAAGAATGCTCAGAATTAATTGTCTTGCAAATGGTCTTGTATGTTTTGTCTGTTTGTCAAACGTCAATTAACCAGCACTGGCTTTTTGTTTGGGGAAAGTACAGGCAAAGAACTGCTTTCATTGCACCTTTTGCACTCTGGTTTTGGTAGTCTCAGTGTCCTTTCTTGGTGATTCTGCACAGGACTCCACTGGTATGCACGTAAAACAGCAATGGGAAATGAGTTTATGAGAAATGAATCTAGACCGCATTACTCTTAAGTAAGTGCATCAGGCAGCTGGTACAGGTCCAGCCAGACACAGCTCCCTTGAAACCAAACCTTATCTTTATGTGTCACTGTAATCTGGAGGAAATGAACACAAGAGAGCTCTAAAGTTATATCTGCTTTACAGCATCTGTCCTTGCAAACTGATGATGTAGAATATCCCATTTCTCTGGGTCTCTTTCTGGTTTCACTGTTCCCAGAGCCACTGTGACATGGTGCCCTACGTGCGTCTGTGAAGCACAGCCCATAAACCTGCTACCACTGCCTTGAAATCATTGCTTTGCCATGTGTAGGTCACCCCGAGCCTGCACTGATTGCACTGAACTGCAGTTATTTTTGTGGGCAGCGTGACTCGTTTTTCCATCCCCTTCGCATCTCGCACCTGCTTGGTGCGCAGCCAGAGGCTCGCACACAGACAGCCAGGGAGCAGATCTGCCACATCTGCCAAGGGACCAGCAGGCACAGTTGTACCACTGGTGGGTCACAGCTTTGGACAGGAGCAAGGCAGTCACCTGTTTGCATTTATAATGTCTGGAATAACGTCAGGCCACTGTAGGCTTGGTGGTGCTTTGCAGGCAGACTCTGGGATCTACCCTGAGCTGGCTTAGTCATTTTTGTTTTCATGCTCATGTACCGCACAGAGGGGCCAACAACAAGTTCACACTGGCCAACAATGGTGGCCACAGAGCAGTAGCCTGGCAACAACCTCCACTGGCCATCAGCCACCCAAATCCGCAACAGCTTGAAGAATGCCATGTGCTGAGAACCGAGAATCAACCTGCCAGCACTCAGCTGAGCAGCTGCAGGCTGGGCACGGCCTTCAAGATGGATATTGCTGCAATCTGATGAGAAATTTGAGCCAGATTATCTCTATTCATTAAGTGAGAGACTAGAAAAAATGGCCATTTTAATAAGGGTGAAATTAAACTTGAATACAGAAAAAATGAAACTAGCTGTCTAAATAGAATAAATCTTTTACAGTGTTCCCAGTGGTTTATAAACCATTACCAGCTAGTTTATGGTTGTGTGGAAGCTTTTTTTGAAAAGCTGATCTTCTCTCACTGCAAACATTTTTCTCCTGTTCTGTGAGAAAAAGAAATGTTTGGTTCCATTTGTAGGACGAGGTTAGAAATACAATTTTCTGGACAAATTGTGGGACTCATGGGACAGGACAGTAATAAAGAAACCTCAGAGAGAGAAGGGGGACAAAGGTTATTAGCTGACCAATAAAGGATCATTTGACTCTGGAAATGTTAATTTGCTCTCTTCTTTTGTATGGCACTGGGGAAACCAGAATTGGTTTTTAAATATGATGATACGAATTGGAAATAAATTTCAAAGGTAGAGGTAGATATGTAAAGAGCAATGTTGTACCTTTGAACTGGTAAGTTTAATTAAAAGACTGGTGTGTCCGTAAGTGTTGTAAAAGAGCAAAGCCTGGGTAAGCACTCTTAGTGCCTCTCAGATTTGGTTTATTCTTGTTATTAGAAATGGGTGAGCCTTCCTCATAACAGGCTTGTTCTTACTTTCTCCTTTACTGGGCTGACTGTTTTCTGAGGGCTTGGGGAAATCTTTGTCAACCGTATAGGCATGTGAATGATGCAAACAGAATTTTGGAAGGATTTTATTTCATTGTCTCTTTTGTAATTTTGCCTATTCATTTAACTTGCAATTTAAAACCTGTTTAAATGCATCATTAAACATTTTAGTGTACTTCCAGAATAGATGCCACTATTTCTCATTTAGCAAATTAATGAACTGAGGCACAAAGTACGTAGCTGAGACAGATGATGCACATACTAAGCACAGAGTAACCAGTAGTACCAGTTCTTAGCAAGAAAGGACCTGACCTATGGCTGATAGGGACTGAGAATCACATGAAAAATGGGTCACTAGAGGAGGCAGGAATGATCTCAGGATCTTAGGAATTGGGTTTGACTCTGAAAGCAGCTGAAAAGAATGCAAATATTCTACTGGCCTGAGTGGGTTGCTTGAGGTCCTCACAATTTCATCTGTTTCAGCAGAATGTAATTTAATAGTTTCTAGTGGAGTTATCTGAATGGAAATAAAAGGCATCTCTTGCAGCACAATCCCCTAAAATAATAAGTTTTATAAATGAATGCTTCAGCCAGTTCAGCATCCAGTCTTGAATAGTATTTCACTCACAAACAAACAAGATAGTGTTTCTGAAATATTATTGGTGTGGAAAAAAGATAGACTATTTAGAAAAATACAAAAAAATTGTGCAAATTGATGCAAAGATGTAATTTTATCCTGAGATTGTGAAAATACTTCCCATGTTATTTTATTAATTCCAAATACATGTAGGTTTAAAATGGGATGCTGATTTGTCTCATGGAATTTAGCAGAATGAAGAAGCACAAAATAATTAGTTTTGTTGTCTTCTGTTTTAATGTTCCATTGGTTATTTGACAGTTTATTGTTTGAACATGTTGTTACCGTGCATTGCTTCAGCTACCTTAATGCTTTGATTTTGTAGTAAATTATATTCCAAGAATGCTTCTATTTTTTCTAATTTTGCTAATCTTAGAATTCATTACATTCAAAATGGTCTCTCATTTGAGCAAGAGATCAGTAATTTGATAGCAAATGAAAATCACTTACTGAACATGAGACATAAAAATTCTAAGACTGTATTTATTGTATTTGTATGTAACCAAGTAAACTGCTCTAAAATAAATAGGAATATTATGTGTAGCTTTTTGTTGTTCCTGTTTTTCATCTCAAATGATTATTTCAAACACCAGATACTTATCTCCTTAATTCTTTTCCAAAATCCAATAACTGAAATAAAATTATGTTCCAAAATGGTAGACAAAATCAATATCCAGAGCTATGAGTGGATGCTCACTGATACAGATAATACCATTTCCATATTGCCATGATGTTGGTCCAGATGCTCATGTCAGTTGTAGGCATTGAGGAGGTGGGTTGGGAAACTTGAGCAGTTCAGGAGCAACAGTTTTTAGCAGGCTCTGGAGTGACTATAGATCCATGAGGTTATTTATGACCTCTAACTTCAGCTCTACTGTTTAGTGTATATTCCTACCATGCACAAAATCCCATCCCCAATCATTATTTGAAAATGATCCTTTGTACACATGGACTGTGTGGGCTTCATTAGGGATTTCTGAGGACTTAAAGGAACACAAAATCCAGTGTCCTGTTTTCTAGACATTCAATGTTTCTGAAGGAAGAAGAAATGTAATTTGAAACTCTGTTGTTCTATTTATAGACTACCTAATATCACAGGTTGGGTGTATATAAAATTTTATTAAGTTCTGACTGATGAGTTCCATGGCTGGTAAATCGCTCTTGGTCAGATCCGGGTATATTAAAGTGCTTGGTTGCTTTAGGATGTGAATGTAAATGGCAAAACTCATTTTATGAGCTTCATTATTTCTGGAGTGAGGCTTCTCATACAGCTTATTAATGTACCTGATTTTTATTATCTTTTCCTCAATAAAAGCCTCTTTTTTAATAGGTATTTTGACACTGAGGTTTAATGGCATTTAAAAAGATGACAGAGCCAGGCACAGAAGTTGCAAGTCATATGTATTAAATTGTTCAGTCATGAAAAAATCATTCTGTCCTAAAAATGAAATCTCGGCTGTTCTATTTCCATTTAGGTTTTCATTTTTGCTCTGGTAGTTTGAACATAATACTCTGGATAAAATAATTTCCTTTTGCTTTTAGGAATGAATTGTTTTTTCTGCTTGTCCACAAACTAGAAGAGTGAGAGAGAGAGCAGCTAGAGAATCCCAAGAACATTTCTGGTTTTTGAGCACTGATGAAATCTCTATCAATCAATTTGATAAAACAAAGTCTTCCAGCACAAATGCCCCAAAGAGTACATTACTCTATGATAGCTATTCCTTTATTTGTACAAGCCACTCTGCCTTTGAAAATACACTGGATCACCATACTAGCATAAAATTTGACTAGGTGGCCTTCCAATTCTGAAGGAGAACCAGGTCAAACTTATTGTTAAGATTCTACTGGCTTCTATTCTTCTCTGCCTCATTGACTTGAGTCAGTACTTCAGATAAGACTTCTTCTGTGGATTTATAACAGGATATTTTATCTTTAAATTTCTTTTCAGTATACAAGTATACTTTTCATTTGCACTGGGTTCTCTACATTTTAAATGTATGTATGTATTTAAGCTGACATTAATTTTCATAACGAACAGGAAAATGTAATATACATAGCCAGCTCAAGCTCATTACTGTGCTATTTAAAAAGCTTTCCTAACCATATTTGTGCTAAAATACATATTTTCTCTTTCTTAATAACCTGCATTGCTACAGACAGTGACATGCTCTTGCTGTAGGCAGAGGAAGCACCAATTTTTCTGATGGCCTGAAGCTTTTCACCCTGTAGATGTGGTTGCAAAAGGATTGGGGATGTAGCCCTGTGGATAACATAGATTTTTCCGCTGTGTACGGAGCAGTATAAACTTCATGCATGTGTTCTCTTCTTGGAAACCTCTGCCTGGTTAACACATGTTTTCATGCTCTGAAATGCCACACTTCTGCAATATGTTCTCAGCATAATTCTGGATGAGTGCCTGTGTGAATGGAGGCACTTGCGCTGAAGGAGTAATGTGATCTTCAGAATAGATTAGTATGAATGGGAGCACTTTGGAAGCAGAGATCAGACAGACTCGTGAGGTATTTTCATTCCATTTGCAGGAATTATTTGTAGTCATTACTCATTTTCCAGGGTGTTGCACCACTTAATGTAAAAGCCTATCTTTCTGCTAGAGGACAGGCTTGCGAGAGGATTTAGTCTTGTACAGTAAGCAGCATGACTTGCCTTTCTCCCTGGTGGTTTTGTGGTGGTCTATAGGTTCTTATCATCTGGATATATGAATATGGACTGGCCAATCAGCTTGTTTCATTGTAAGGACAGATGTAGTTAGAGCAGTGAAGATCATCTTATTTGTGTTTAGACTGTGAATATTCTTTAGAAGTCCTGGCAAACTGCTGTGAAAAGGAAAGCAGAATCACAGAATCAACTGCTTTGGGATAGACTTCAGGTACCCTCTGTCCAACTTCTTGCTGTAAGCAGGGTCATCCATGAGTTCAGGCCAGGCTGCTCAGAGCTTTTTAACTTGCTTTTCAAGCTGTGGGTCTTGAACTCTCCAGGGCTGAAGAAGCTCTCCAGGCAGTCTGGTTTCCTGACTGTCCTCAGTGAAATTTCTTTTCCTATATCCAGCTGAAATCTATTCTTTCAATTTATGACTCCTGCCTCTCATTCTCCTACTGTTCATTATCGTGAGGAACCCATCTCAGCTCCTTGATAACCCTCCAGGTAGGCAGGACCAGGCTGCTGTGAGACCCTCCTGAAGCTGTCCTTTACCCAGGCTGAACAAGCCCAGCTGCTTTCAGCTCTGCTCACAGGACAAGTCCTCCAGCCCTGACCAACTTGGTGGACTCCACTAGACTTTTCCAAGTTTGTCAATGACTTTAGATACCAGGCCAGAAACATTGCAGAAATAATTGCATAACGAGATCCTGTGTTTGTGTTTGTCACTTGAACGTTTTTATACCAATTCTTTCTCTTGCTGCTCATTGAGCAAGAACCTGTCACCACTTTTAAGAAAGCAAAATCTATTATCACTCTATAATATGCACTGCTTATAATAGCTATCCTCTTGGAATTTCATTAAAGTCATTATGCTCATTTTTTCTGCAGTGTCTTCTTTTCATCTTCTTTGCCAAACTCCATGGATGGCAGACGCTTTTCAGGATTAATGAATAGTGACAACATCATTAGTCACTATCTCAAGATCCAATAATCCTTTAAAGGAGTGATGTGAAAGTCAATAGGTAAATGAGAAAAGGCTTTTAAATTGCTTCCTGTCTCTAACAAGTCAATAAAGGCCCTCAGTGGGAGGGTGAGCATTTCTGTGTCTCGGTGTAACAGCAGCTGAGGCTTCTCAGGATAGGACACAAGCACACACAAGAGACAGGAATGTTTCAAGCTGCTTCCAGGCTGACCTGCAAAAGAGGTCTCTTTTCAACAGAGGGTGGCAAGCTGCATGGAAAGGGTGGTGCCTTCTCTGTCTTTATTTCGAATTGACATCTGAAAAATTATGTCTGAGCTCTATTTACCATCACCATTGAAGGAGGAATTGCAGATGATACCAAACTGGGAGGAAGGGTCTACACTGAAGTACAGGCCTGCTGGTCATAAAGACCTTGAGCTGCTTTGTCTCCTTCAAAAGTGGGGTAAATGGGATTGAAGAAGAGGGTAATGATGTGGAGCAAAATACTCATGTCTCATTCCAGCCATTTGCATCCCCAGACCTTTGGCTGTGGTGCTGTAAATTCTACACCAAGTAGGATTAAAACATCAGAGAAAAGTAAACTACCATGAAGGCATAAAGAAATATTTCTGCTTGTTTAGAAGCAAGGCAGGTTCCTCACATGTCCCTTTCTCCAGGGCTTTTCCTTGACAGTTTGAAGCAAAGCTCCATTATTCCATGCAGCTGAAAGTGGCCATGTATCACATCCAGGGCTCTCTCCTTGCAGGAAAAGCTGCCTTTTAATTTCTGACTTTGTCTAAAATGAAAAAAGTTCATTCTTGACAGTCTTTTTTATTTTTTCACAGTAGACTAAATTATCAGGTCAGCTTCTTAGGACATTTTCCCTCCCTTCTTCTCCCCCAGGCAATTTGGTTTAATGTTTAGCTTTGTTAGGACTTCCCAAGAGTAACGACACATTGGGAAAGCTGGGACATCCCTGAAGTCCAGCCTGAAAGGAAATCTGTGTCAAAGCTTTAGGAACAAGAGCTGAATGGGGAACTAATCCCTTGTATAGAGCAGAGCTCTCCTGCTGCCAGTCAGCAGGCTGGATTAGGCTAGGATGAGCCTGCTGGGCATGTGATTTTGCTTAGGGAGCAGAGATAAAGGGGTTTTGTAGCGGTTTGTGCAGCCAGCTTCCATCTCCTTTGCTTGTGCATGTGCAGGCACCAGCATTAGGCACCAGCATTATATTCAGATACATCCACGTCCATCTCAAGACGGGGAGTGGAGATCTTGGATCCCCCTTCCATCACCAGGACAGTCAGAAACCAAAGCACTCTCCACACTCATTTGTGAAAATCCCGACATGCTGTCTCTTAGCATCCACTTTTCTTCAAGGGAAAGAGATAATGCTGATGTATACCTCTTACTTAGCATTACATCCATGAACTTCAGAGCACTTGGCATTGACAGGTATTTTTATAACCAATTAAATAAATGTACGCATATTCCTCTACATTTATTTCACAAATCTTTTAAAACAATTAACTCTTTTCTCATTTGCTTTACTTTAAGATCAGAAACCAGAAGTCAGTTGTTATCTCCCAGAGGTTTTAAAGAGGAGGCATTTGCTGTAGTGATTTATAATGCCATCCTGACCTTGAATTACTTGGTAGCAATTAAACCATGTGTTTAAGTTCCTGAACTATTAGGAAATATGTTAGAATGGAAGAATGTTTTTTCATCATGTCCTGTACAAAAATATTCTTTCAATTCATAAGCCACAACCTTACTGCAATCTCCTTGGTTTTCTCACAGGTACCCATCAGAAGTAGGCACAGAAGACCAGTATATCAATGAGAATAATACAGTGGGTTTATTTCATTGTAATTATTGGTGTTTTCAGTTTCATTGAGACTTTTTCTGTAGGACTCGCTAACAAGAATTACCAACTGGAAATTAAAAGGAACAGGATATATAGCCAAAAATTTTCATGAACATGTAATATCTTTCTGTGCTGGATTTTTTACCAATTAAGTGAGTCAGGTCTGTGCAGGTTTTGGAAGAAATAACAGAATGGCAATTTCATTCTGAGGTAAATGGGTAAATAGGGATATGGGAACAGATTGAAGCTCATTAAGGAGTTGGCTTCATGGCTTTGTAGCTTCATAGTTGTCAACCTCTGGATTGTAAATGGGTGACATTCTGCCAATAAACATTTTCAGCACCATACAGAAAGTAACTAGTAATAGAAAAAATATTTTTGGACATAAATTCAAAGGAGAAATATCTAAATATATGTTAGTTATAGATATACCCAATGGTAAATGTAATTATTAAAAGTTTCTTCTGTTACAACTGTAGCAAGCTTTTCTGAAAGTACTTAAAAATATTTTTCATCAATCCTGCAAGACTGACTTCATACATATATATGTGTATATACGATCATATACACATACACATATGCACCATCACTACTCACACTCACTTTGCTGTTAGCAAATGACTGGCAGTGCTAAAAGTACTAAAAGGACTTTCATCATATTGAATTAAAGTCACTCAAAGGAAATTGGAAAATGGAGCTTTGTGAGAAGACAGAATGGAATAAAATATGTAAAAGGTCTCTCACCCCCTTCCCTTTTGCCTCTCCATTCTGTAGTGTGTCTGTACTGCTTTTCATTCTTCTGCTCTCTATTGCCCCTCTAAATCCTGTGCTACTCCCACCTATTCCCCTCCTCTGCTTTCTGATACTAACTAGCATTACGTCCTTTCATGTTCCCGTCAAGCCTGAACAAGTGGCAAATTCTCTGTCTCTCATGCACAGTGACTTTTCTCATTGTTCTCAGCTGAAAAGGTGCAACTGTGCTGGCTTTTCAAGACGTTTGTTTCAGATGGGATTTTTCAGGGTGATGAATCAGACTCATTTTGTTCTCCAGTCACTGCACTGCAGCTTTGATGTTTCTGTTCTTCCCAGTAACATGTCAATGACGGTACCTTTTCTGCAATATAACACCATACCAGGCAGTCTGATGGAGGGGTAAGCTCACAACATGACTACTACCAAGCATTAATGCTATTTTGACAGTAGTAAAATCTGTGTCTGTCACTCGATCTGTAATAAACAGGAGATGATGTCACACCATTTCTATGCAGGGCCACAGCGCGGACCAAAGAACATGATGCTAAACTTATGTGTGGCACTAAACATCATGGAGCTACACCACTACTTGGGCTTCAACTGATTCATCTTATGACAAAAAAAATGAGCATGCAGTAATTGAGTAAATGTTTGCAAATATTTTGCCACTGAATTTAAATCACAGATTTATTGCAATAATAAACATGAGAGTGCATCTTGATAGTTTGTTGAGTTGTGTGGGTGGTTAGCCTTTTATTTTTTATTCAGATGATTCTGTATGTGATATCACATGATTTAGTTATTTAATCTGTAGTAGGAATACTGACCATGGTCATCAGCTATCCCAAGTGATCTTCACTCCGTTTGAAATCCTAGGACAATAACATCAGAGTTATTACACAGAGTTTTGTTTGTTCAAATTGAATATGCATGAGAAGCTGTCTAGAGAAAGCTAGCAAGACAACACTTCTGTTAAAATGCTACAAAATTTGTAGGGTTAGAAGCAATCTTTAAGTATTGTAACAGAGCAAAATTTGGTACTGACATGGTTTATGGAAATGCCACTCTAACATTCTGCTATCAATATTAAAACCTGGAAGGTTAATCTCCTTGCAGACTAAGAAAAAAAGTTAATTGGCTTGATCTAGCCTCATCAGCTGGAACACATTAACCACACTGTTCCCAGCCATTGTTGAAAGACTCTTGAATTTACATTTCCAGAATAGGAGATGACAGCACAGTTTATAATGCTGTCTCCATTTACATGAGGGATCGGGGACTTGGAGAGGAAGGCTTTTCAGGGTGGGACAACAAAAAGAGGAGCTGTGCAGAGCAGTGGTTGCTCTGTCAGAGTTATGGGCCGCAGGAGTCAAGGCTGCAGGACCTGCCGGAGTGTCTCTTGCATTTTGGAGAACAGTCACCATTCTGCTCCCATGGCTGTTTCTGATCCAGTGCCAGAACACATGGCCCACTGCTGATTTTTATCTAATTTTCTACTGACACAACTGGAACAAGTCCTCTTTTGATCTGGGAGATCAGAAACAGATGTTGGGTAATTTAGCTTGATGATTTGAGGACAGGATTTGGTAATGCTAGGTGTATAGTTGAACTCAATGTTAAAGGTCTTTTCCAGCCTGAATGATTCTGTGATTTACAGGTAGGGGTCCAGCAGCCAGATTCAGGCACCTCCTGATCTAACAGGGAAGCCTGAAAGTCATACCATCCTGCTTGTGTCACAGACTGTGGGACCATCCTTAATACCATGTGATTAAGGATTTTATTAATATTCATTAATTTGAATTTATTCATATCTGATAGATATTTTTTCTAACCAAGCAGCAAGGGAGAAACTAATGCTATGATTCTTTTGTAGCAGAAAACTATTCAGCTGCATGGGTTTTTTTGTAAAACAAGACCATTCTCTTTGCTTTTCCTCAGCAAAGTGCTCTGTACCTCACCATATGATTACAAAGTCAGGAAGCAGACAGCAGACAGCAGAAGTGAAGGTTCAGGTCAGCATTAAGACACTGTGTACTCTCAGATCCCTCTGGAGTCAGCTGAGATCAGCTCAAAGCTGATGGTGGAGCCCAGCAGGCAGATGAAGTTCCAGGAACCATGTTCAAGCAGACACAAGGGCTGGGATTCATTTGCCCAAACACAGACATCTGTTATCAGTTCAGGTGCTGTGAAGCACCTTTCTTGGCATCTTGAAGGCACTTCAGACAGGCTTGTGTGTTCCCTAGAGTGTATTTGCATCCCTTGCAGACGTCTCAGACAGCTCACCCTGTCCGGACCTGTTCCTGGACAACCTGCTTCAACTGACTGTTCTTGAGCAGAGGGATTGAACTGGGGGATTTCAAAAGGTTTCTTCCAACCTAAATGATTCTGTGGTCTCAGCTGGAAACAAATTCCAGTGCATTGGGTGCCTGAAAGTTCTGCTCTGCTGAAATCCACTGACAGTGATTCAGCTTGATTCATTTGAGAATGTTTAGGAGTTTGATACCCCATGAGATGCTCTTCACCTCTCTGGGGCAGAACAGCACTTATGGGAAATATACATAATTTCATGCCAGGCCAGGAGGGACACCCTGACCATCTCAGGTACACTGGGTACTAATATTTGAGAGACTGACTTCTCAGTAGTCACATCTTTTGAAATATTTATGTAGCCAAGAGTCCAGATGGCAAAATCTGCCCATCCAAAATAAATTCCTTCCATGGTAAGATAATTCCTTACTGTGATATTGTGCATCTCCTTAGAGATTGCTACACGTAGCATTTTATGCTTTTGTCTATTACATTAACAAGCCCTCAGCTACCTGGAGCTTCCATTCTATGCTGGTACTCGATCAAGCCATCTCTAAAGCTTTTCTTGGGCAAACTAGGGAAAAAACCAAAACAAAACAAAAATTACCTTATTTTATTATTTAAGGCAGATCTTTCAGATTGTAGCCTTTCATTCCTGCAGCCTTTACCATGAAAGTTTTTTGAGTCATTAAATACTAAAGTGTAGGAAGATCCCCTGAATGCCAGAGGACGTGGCTTACTGTGATGGTGTGTGTCTTTTGTCACTTGATCAGAATGAGGCAGACGAGCCAGCAATTGAATTCTGGTGATCTTTCACTGGAGTAAGCATTGTTTCCCATTAAATTGTAGCAATGGTACAGTCTGAACAGGAGAGAAAGCAGTGGAATCAAATTAACGATGATGAAAGAAGCTGTTTCACTTTAGTGTCTGTTTATAAATGAAGCAATACCTAGAAACATGCATCCCAAATGTCCATCACATTCCCTCACTGTTCAGTAGGAAGAAATCTCATTTTTTTTGTACAAAACATTTTCTCACACAGTGATAGTGCAGCACAGGGAAATGCCCCATACATTCCCTGAGCAGAAGAGAAGCTGAAGCACTGGGTTGCAGATGAGGGTCTTTGGGTAAAACCTTGCTATAAGGCACATTTCCAATCCTGCAGCCCACTGCCAAGATTCTTGCCTTCCAACTGCAGCTGCAAGTGGCGTCTCCTCATTACAGGACTGATGTACAGAAGATATTTGTGTTTTGTTGCATCCTGTGTCTTGGATTGATGTAGCAGTGACTTCAGTTGAAATCTGGGATTTTAGATTATTTTGTTGTACTCCACTTCTAATTGTAGGCTGCCCAAGAATCAGTGGTGTTGGACTGCACTGTAATATTTTTGCCTTGCTGCTCAAAATTAAATTTTTCAGTCTACAAAATGTACAAATTTGGATGAGAAAGCTCAGCCCAGAAGGGAGTGTACCAGCAATAATCTCCCTCTCCCCCACATCTATGTCATCACTATTATCTCATTTACCCTGGAACAGTAAGAAATGTAGAGGAATCCAGTTATCTCACTTTACTTCCCTTGGTGGCTGTGACAGAACATCTCGTGACCTATCAAGCTTCTCAAGGCAATGTGGGGATTTCAGCAAACAGCCAGGTTACTTACAAGTGGTTGCAACTTCTTCAGTCACATTGCACAAGGCTTTTTATTTTTGCTCTAAAACTCCTGATGATACAGAGCCATGAGCTTTCAGGGTGGCACAGGCTATCATATGACAGCTTAGGCAGCAAAGCCAAGTGTCACTGTTACATTCACTGACACCTGTGAGTCTTGGTCATGGACCCAAACGTTATCACACTGGGGTTATCCTACAACCCTGTGACTAAAAAACTGTTCCCCTCCAAAAAAAACCTTTGGCATCCCAAAGTTTTAGCTGAGGGAAAAATGTTGAGTCTCTAAGGCTGCTCTACTTACCTCCTATAATATCTCTTGTACTTTAAGCCTTGTGGAATTTTGGGGAATAGTGTTTTCTGTACAGGGATTAGGAAGGGACAGACCTCTTTTGAGGGAGTATCAGACACAACTATCTTTTGCCACCCACTGCCAACCAGTGCTTAGAGGGCAGTCAGATGAGTGGAGGGAAGAAGAGAGCCTTGGATGACTGTCCTGACCACTCTTGGGTGGCTGAGGCAAGCTCTGCTCTGAGCCAAGCCTGCATGCACCCTCCCCAGCCAGCCCCCAGATGCTCATTGAAGATCTTTACAGTTTCTTTACACCTCTTTTCCAACTCAGAAACACTGTGCAGTCACTTTGTGCAGATGGGTAGCATCAGATATGGGAGAGCTCACTTTAATGCATCTTTGAGATGCTCAGGCCTCATGTGAACAGCTGTGACAGTAAGAGCCCCAACATGAGGAGGACAATAACAGCTCCAGGGTGCAAGGATGAAGTCCAGCTGGCAGCTGAGGTTCACTCCTCCAGCCAAGGCAGTACAAATGTGCCCTATGTGAGTCACAGCAGGGATGATGTTGTACGGCAGCAATTAATTTGTTTCTAAGGCAAACGAGTCAAAATGGTAAAGGCTTTTGTGAATGGAATTTACTGTTCCAATGTAAATAAGGAACTGGCAAACAATAACCACTCCAGCCCGAAAGCCCAGCCAGCAATTGGTTGACATTTGGGCTGCAGAGAGTTTGCAGATTCCCCACGAGTTGGAGAGGAGCTGTGTTTTGCAGCAACAATTGATTTATTACTGTGACAACGAGTAGAAATAGAAGGACCTGCTGGCAGACAAGGGTGTGATTTGTTCCTTTGCAAACAAGCAAGTGGTGTCCAGCTGGCCAGTGGCCATTGCCAAGCAAAAGCCCAGGGGAGGATGCAGGTTTTATCTCCTCTCTGCTTGAGTTTTGCCCGCTAAACAGTGACAGAATTAGGGTGTTTACTTGGGTTTTTTTTATTGTACAAAAACAGACTTGTAATTAGTAATGTTTCTACAAAGAGAGTAAGTAAGGGGGAGGCAAAGGTCAGGATGTCTTCTAGATATTTCACTTCTGAAGCAGTAGGAGGACACTTTATCTGTTATTCATGAGCAGAAAATAATTCTCATTTGTATTGCAGCAGCCCCTGTAAGGACCAATCAAGGTCCCATTGTGCTGATGCCTGATTGGTGGCCATGAGCAGAAAATTGCTGGTGCCTGCTTGGATGCAGTTCAGAAACATCCATTTTTTTGCCATGTAAGGTTTAACACGAGCACATTCTGATCAGCAAAGCACGTAAGTGTACATTTAAAGCAATCTCTTTCCAGCCAAATGCTTCAGTATTTCAATTCTCTCAAAGAGAGGGGAATTTAAACATCTGCAAAAATGTTCAGCTAGGGCTGAGCATTCAGACAGGGCTGCTGCATATGGGCCTCACTTCTTCTGAGTGTTCCATGTATAAAAGAGAATTTTCTTCTGATGCAGGGTTTGGGGGGTGAGGTGACAACATGTCCAAATGAAGTTTCAAGCCAGTTTGTTTTCTCTTCTGGGCATGTTCTAAGCCTGCCCCACTGAAATGACACCTTTCAGAGAGCTGCACTTAGTGGGACCACACGAGTCATTTGACAAATGCGTCAGGGGTGGAGCATCAAGTCAGATGAATCATTTCCATTTTCTGAAACAAAACATTGACGTGTAATAGACTGAAATTAAAGTATGAAAAATGAGGGTGAATGAAAATAAAAACATGCCAGTGAGAAGAGCTGTCTGATTATGGAGTAGTCTTGACGGAGCAAGGGAAGAAACCAAAATGGCATGTAGCATTTCATGGTGGTTAATCTGGTATAGACTAAGTCAGAAGGGTTAATTCTTTACTGCTTGACAATGGGCAAGCTGAGACTTCAGGGATATGAGTAGTTAAAATTAATTAGACAATGAATACATAATTTATGTGACCATGGAGATGAACATTTACGGTGTATCATTTTTGCTGCAAAAGTAATAGTAAGAAAAAAATCAACAGAGACCAATAGCTAGTTACAACTACTTCATATTCTGGATGTTGTGTAAAATAGCCATTATTTACTATGCTAGTAAGCCTGGAAAACATTGGCTTTGTAAAGCTGATAACAGTAATGCAGTGGAAACATTGTCTGGGATCAGTGGAGTGCATCATACTGATAAAGAATTTCTCTGTAACGCTCTTATAGTAATTGAAGCTGCAGCTTGTTTCTTGCACAGTAAAAAGACTGAGGCTGGCAGAAGGTTTACTAAAACTTCCCTTTGCAGTGCCGAGCAATTTGCTGCCTTCATCCAGTGACTGCTCGCCTGAGTTTCCATGACTTTGAGAGCCCTAACACAGAACCTGTGAGCTCTAGCACAGACTGTAATGAATATAGATAATTTACATTTTTAAGGCATTTTGCTGTTGTGGAGTGTACAGATTACTTCCTTATACAATAGGGAGCCAGAGTATGTCGTACTTAAAACCCAAAGCACTGGGATCAGCATTTGTGTGCATCATTATCAATGAAATCAGTAAAATGATGCACTGAAAATAAGAGGATTTTGTAGCATATGCAGCATAGCATTCGGTCTTTATTTCCATTTTGAGATTTTATTTTTTAAGGAAACTTCTCTACTTAGACTCCTCTAAAGATTTCCCTTCCTTTCTGTGTCTCTTATATATCTTTAACTGACCAGGATGATTTAGCAGTCCTTGACTGTCAGCATGTTAAAAAGTTATTCAAGGTTACCTTTACATGTGAAGACAAAAAGCAACTTTAAAAAACTGGCAGCTTTCTCACCTACATATGAAAGCAGCAAGAAAAGCAACAATTAAATGGCACAGCTTCTCCTGGAGCTCTCAGACCTTTCCATCATTTTTATTTTCCTCCTAGCAATTTACACAAGCTTGCCTTGTACATTAGCCTGGCTAGCTTGGCTCCATCATTCCCTATAAAATTCCTAAGGCCGGCAAAGCTGCCACTGAATTCAAGCCTAATACGGTTCATTGCAGGAAGAGAAACTAATTTTGGTTTTAGTGACATATCTACAGCTGAAGCAAGTGTATTTAAGATACATTGTCCTGAGCTGACTTTCACACTAGTGTTATGTTCCTGCAACTCCCAGTGCAGTTTGGTCTACACCAGGCACTGCAGAACTTCTTACCCACATCATTAAGGACCCTCTATCTCAAAGGGAAAGTGTCTTGTGAAAGTTGGTGTGGAAGGAAAGACTGATATTCCCAAACAGACAGTCTAGGTAAAATAGCTGAATGGGGAGCAAGCCAGTTCCTCAGAAACCAGGGTGGGTGACAAGTGCATTCTCCTGTGCATGTGCCCAGTAACTGTTCTACCTGTGTAAGCAAGGAATTGTAAAGTTTTTTGGTGGATATAGGACAGAGAGCTGCATTGAAAGGGAGGAGGGAGGAAGTAATTCTGCCTAGCATAATTCACAGAGGTCTCTGTTCTGTTTGTCTGAGCATATCTGGCAATGCAGATGTGGCTGGAAGAGGGGTTTGGGGTTTTTTCACAGAATCACAGAATATTTTGAGTTGGAAGGGGCCCACAATGATCATCAAGCCCAACTATTAAGTGAAAGGCCCATATGGGGATCAAACCCACAATCTTGGCATTATTAGCACCCTGCTCTAACCAACTGAGCTGATCTCAGTGGATTTGTGTCTTCTAGTAGAGTTAAATGTTAATTTATATTCCTTAACCTCTACTTTTTATTGATATTTGAATGTTCTGCTTCAACAAACACCTGTTTGTGACTCTTTTATCCAGTCTCAGGTGAACATTTTGGGTAGCTATTTGAAAAATCCATGTATAGAGAATACTTGAGACTGAAAACAGTCCTGGTTTCTCTTTAGCATTTTTATCAGCTACATTGAAACAGTACTTTAGGCAAAAGGAAATCTGCCCAAAGGGTTAATGAAACAGCATCACTGTCAGCTTCACCTGCAAAAAGTGATGAGTGCCCTTAGCACAGTGAGGCACAGATGGGCCATGATGCCTGGTCCTCAGCCCTCCTTCTCTTTGATAGGAGCTGGCTCTGCCTCCACGTGTTCACATTGCCCTCTGCCCATGCACAGACCAGAGAGGCCATTTCAATTAACCTTGTGAGGCACTGCCACACCTGCAGGACTGAGAGGCTCTCCCACATGCATGACAGCAGAAAACAGTGGTGTTCTACTATTTCCCATCATCTTGTTGGTATTTTTTTTTAAGTCTCTTCAAATCATATATACATGTCAATCCAGCAATAAAACCCAGCTGCTGCTGGCTGTTTCTGCCTGAACCTGAGCCTGTCTCCAAAGTGAAGGTGGCTGTGACATGCCAGCCAGAGTGTGGTGTGGGCTGATGTGTTGAATACCTGTTGTTTCCCTAAGACTGATGCTGTGTGTCACTAAATATTCCAGCCATCTCCCACACTTCTAGAAGCAATTTCCACTCTATTCTACTGTTTATGGTGTCCAGGAAGCTGGAAACAGGCTTCATTTGACCTACAGTTTAGCAATTGTCACCAATCTACCTTTGGGTGTGTTATTAAATTAAGGCTATTGAATCAGATTCTGCTGGCAGTTATTTGGTGTCAAACCTGGATTAATCCTGAAATTTTAGCTGTGATTTTTGTTATTCAGGAACTAAAAGCTTTTCACTTCAGGTTTTAACTCTGTATTACAGGCTGTTTTAAAGATTCAAAGTTTTTAGAAGCAGCCAGGGCTGGCTGCTAGGTCAGACGTCCCATAGGATAACTTCTCCAGAGGATAGTTTGATCTGCTCACTGTGCTCTGAAATTGGAACTTCTGTATGAGAAGGGAGATCACCTAAAATTATAGTAGCTGTTTTTTCTCCATAATTCTGGTCAATAGGCTTTCCATAGAAGAGTACTCGACTTTTTCTGCAGACTCCCAATTTCTCATGGAATCAGTGACCCCTTTCCTTCAAACACCTGTGAGTCCAAAGTAGAGTCCTTGTGCAGTAAGAGTAAGGAGAGATCCAGGTGGTTTATTCAGGTTTTTCTGCACTTGGATGTATTCTGGCTATCCCAGTCTTGGTTCCCAGGTGAAGGGTGTTAAACACTAGGGACAGGGCTCCCCTGAGAGACAGTTGTGCTACAGTTTCCCATATGTGTCTGGAGATGGTATCACTTGGAATGCCTTGCATTCATTAATTTAATTGCATACTCAGCCAAAGTGCCCACAAAGTGCTTGGGAAGAGCTGGATGTGGGGAAGGCACTACTGGGTTGAGTGGTGCAGCCTCTGTCCACTTCACCCAGAGCACAGAAATGAAATCTGCAACAAGCATGGTGCAGTTTCCCCTTTGGAAAGACTTCAGAGCTTCTCCTAAATTTGGACTTGAGAAAGTCCTGTGTCAAAGAGTGGGGACACCAGAGCCTTTGGATTGTGTTGCTTACTCAGCAAGAAAGGACTTCTCTAACCCTCCCCTTCCACCCTGAAGACTTCCAGATTTTTAAAATCCTTTTCTTTTTTTAGACTGCCTTGAATAAAGGAAAATCAGCTCTGCTGGGTTGTGTAGAATATTAAAACAATAGGAAACAAACAGCCCCTAGATCACTCCATTCTTTAAGGAGCAGAGCTGTCTGTCCAGCCCTGATTTCAAAGCCAGTGGTTTATGGTAGCTCCCTGATTTGCAAGAGATGTCTCCCCAGGGACCCAGAAAGCCTCTTGTTTTGCACCATCAGGATTATGTGTTCAAGACCCCCTGCTCCTCTCTAGTCTCACCATGTGCTGCCAGCCTGCTCTGTCCTTCCACCCCTGTCCATGTCTCCCCCTGCTCCTGCAGAGTTTCCACACCATGAGCAAGGCAAATAGGCAGGAATCCATCCTGCCCACACACAGCCTTTTAAGAACACATAACTTATAGCAACAAATCCAACAAATAAGGTCCTTAGTGCAGCAAGACAGACCGAGACCTGTCTGGGCTAGAGCAGCACCAAGGTTGTCTCAAAACTCTTTCCACGCTGACAGACTGGCAGAGCCCAGTGCTCAAAGGCATAACTCATTGGAGAAATTAGCTCATAAACTTATTTCTGATAAAAGAGGCTTATTTTTTATTTAATGTCAGGTTAAATAAATCACAAAGCACAGCAGTGAGGATTTAGCACTTGCAGTGCTCAACCATATTACTTAGTATTAACACAGTGCTTTCCTCGTTCAGGAAAATGCTTTTGCTAACTTAATTCACTCCCAGCTACCTTTTGCATGTCACAAGCGAAGTCAGGAGCATTTAATATTCCTGCTAATAAATAAAGCTGGACTCACACAGCTTTGTTAGTTTCCCTCTTCTCCCACCCTCAGCACCCCAGCTGAGTCAATTTTTGCTGGTTTGCAGCCCATACTTGTAACCTGGAAGTGTTAAGCAGTGCAAGGATCCTGTTCCTTAGATGAGATCCAGCTATGGTCCTGGCCAAGCAGCCAGGGAGAGGAGCTGAGGCTGTTGGCAAGCAAGGAACAGGTCTCAGCAGATGAGACAGAGGGAGAGAGCAGTTCTAGAGGTGAAGAGCTGGGATGTGGAGGGAAGGATGGATGTGAAGGGGTGCTTGGGCTGAGGAGGTACTTATAGGGGCTGTTTGTCTTAGGCAGGAGAGAATTTGGGACAAATGCTAGTGGAAGGATTTGGGTACAGAAATGTTTAGACATTGTTTGAATTATCTTACTTGATGGAGGTCTGTAAGGAAGGACATGGTAACAGACTGGGGGAAAGGACATTAGGTCAGGCACAGGGCTGAGGCATGGGTGTACCAAGTAGGTGTCCCTGGAGATCAGCAATTTGAGGTGTGAGGGGTAATGTTGGGAAAGGCCTTCAACCTAGGGAAGCAGAGGCTGACTTCCATCCTAGGAGAGGTACAGGGTGGGTGGTGTTCCTGAGGAGTAGCTGCCCTTCACTGCACACCTGGCCAGCCCCTACCTGCCACCACTGCTGCCCACTCCCAGCAGGACATCGTGCTCCCCACCAGCAGACACATACCACTCTGCCAGGACACAGGGACAAACAAGGGGCCAGAAAAGAGCACAGAGCCCATCCCTCAGCTCTGTGCCCCTTCAGTCACTGCTCCTGTGGGGTGGATGCCACAAAGCCCACTGCTTGCCCACCTCCCAAAAACGGAAAAGGAAAAAAGGAAAGGAAAAAAGTCCCAAAGACATGTAGGGGGATCTTGGGGATGAGATTTCCAGGGATAGGTCATGGCTCATGTTGCTGCATTTCAGCTGGGCAGGGGGCTGCTCAGCACAAAAGGGAACAAATAAAGACAGCTACTCTAGCCCTTTAAACACTTGGGGTCCTACTTCTAATTTATGTAAATATGTCTTTGTGCCAGTGCTCCCCTTTCCTCCAAGCTGGCATAACTCCTAGTTTCAATGGACTTCTCTGGCACACACCAGACCTATTTCACATACAGTTTTTACACCACCCAAATTTAGACTTATATAGATGGCACTTGCTTTTGGAAAGGATAGTACTTACACACTGGTGTTGATTATTTAGTATATTAATTAATGAAGAAGATACTGATTAGTGCCTACTACTTCTGTAAACTAACATTTACAAAGTTTGCAGTTATTGTAGGGGAAGGATATGTTATTTAAAAAAATAACCTAATACATGTTTATTCAGCTAGATATTTTTACCATAAATCAATTGGAGGGTATACTATTTTTACTGAAACTTTCTGTGCACTTACTTTCAAAGAGTTAAAGTTTTTATTTAGAATTACTCAATTTAACTTCCTTATAAACTTCCCTTGATTTAGCAGAGAATTAAAGATACCATGATATAACTAACAGTTTTAAAAAGCTACTTAATTATAAATCCTTCCTGAAAGATCCCTGCATATATAAACCATGCTGTAATTAATAGCTAGAACAAATATTTTAAAGTTTGCTCCTTAAAATACATTGATTCTCTTCTGCATCTCTGCTCAAAATATAGTTTCATGTCCCATTGAAAATGACACTTTTTCTGGAAAGAGGAACAGAAGCCTATCCAAAAAGTTGACCCCAAAATACATTTTACAAAACAAAGCCATTTATTCACTCTAATATTCTGCACACAGTATATGCTGATACTTTCAGTATCTCTGGGCTCAAACTGCTCATAACATTTTGCTGTAAGCCTGAATCTAATACAAATAAGAGGCTGCTTTAATTTTTTTAAGAAGTTCCCCTAGCTGCAAAGGCATTGAAGAGAGCCTGGAAGACACAATCTGTGTGATGCTGCTCTTTATTGTCACAGGTACAAAGTTCTGATGTGGCAATGTTGCACATTCAGGTCATTGAACATTTACGGATAAGGAAGGACTTTTCAGTCTCTGAAATGGTTACAAATGGTTTTTGTCAGAGTACACTCAATATAAGCAGTCTGATCTCAGTGGAGTCCTACTATTTTGTTTTGGGTTAATAATGGTAAAGTCTTGCCAACTGTTGATGGAGAAGCCATGGGGTTAGTTTATATTCATGTTGGAAAAGCAAAGCAGTGCTCCCCCCCAACTCTGGCAGATCTGCAAGTCCCTTCCATAGCTGATTGTCAGGTTGTCCCGATCTGTAGCTTAGCGCTGACAACAGCTCACAGTTTATTTGCAGCTTTGAAGCCTGGTCCTATAGTGTTTCTCTTCTGACAGGAGATGAATAAAGGTGTCACTGTGGGAGACTTTTATCCGGCTGCTATAAAAAGAACCCTCTTTGCCTTCCCTTGAAAGATCCTCTAGCTCACTTCTGGAGCCTGTGACTTTCCCCTCAGCAGAGTTTAGTTCCATCAGCTCCAATTCATGTTTGGCAGCTGTTTCTAAAACTCTCTGTTTGTTGTAATACCTGACAAAGTTGTTAATGATGGGATGGATGGGGAGGGCGATTGCTATCACTCCACAAAGAAAACTGATGGCAGCATTCAGTTTTCCTAGTGTTGTTTTAGGGTAAATATCTCCATACCCAACTGTGGTCATGGTAATGATTGCCCACCAAAATGATTGAGGGATGCTTTTAAATAAAGTTTCGGGGTGACTTTGTTCCATGGTATAACCTAGGGCAGAAAAGACAAAGATTCCAACAGCTAAGTACATGAGGAGCAGCCCGAGCTCCTTAAAGCTGCGTTTCAGAGCATAGGTTAGGGTCTGGAGCCCTGAGGAATGCCGCGCAAGCTTGAAAATCCTTGCGATCCTCATGATGCGCAGTGCCTGGACAGCCTGCTGGACATTGCTCAGCTCCATCAGCTTGGCTCCCAGGTGGGTCAAGGTCAGGCTGACGTAGAAAGGAAGTATTGCTAGCACATCAACAATGTTCATGAAAGAAAGGGCAAAGTGGAGTTTGTTGGGAGAGGAGATCAGCCTCAGCACATACTCCACGGTAAACCAGCCTATGCAGGCGGTCTCGATGCTGTCCAGGGTCGGGTGCTCCATACGGTTCCCCTCTGCATCTACCACCTGCAAGTCTGGGATGGTCCCCACACACATCACAACAGAGGAGATCAAAATAAACAGAAAGGACAGTACAGCAATCACTCTAGCTGGATAGGATGATTCTGGCTTCTCCAGAAATTTCCAGATGCATTTTTGGCACCTTTTCCAGCGACTTTCTGAGGCGTCTACTCCCAAGTCATCCAGAATGAGTTGCACCCTTCGGGCTATTTCTTCCAGTTCCTCCTTTTTTTCACTTAGGTGAGCTTTGCAGCAGTCATCCAAAAATTTCAGATCCACTTTCCAAAATTCCATTTCATTCTTAAAACATATGGGGCATATTCCTTTCTTCATGTGAATTTCCCCAAAGTAGTACACGTCAATAATGCATTTGAAAGCATCTGGATCTCTGTCAAAGTAAAACTCTCTGTTTCCAGGATCATAGTCGTCACAGAGGGAGAATATGCTATCGTATCCCCCCGATAAACAATTGACCAGCTCTGCCAGCCGTGTTTCTGGGTACTGATTCAGGTTATCTCCGTAGAACACCTGCCTTACCCCACCGACATTGACTACAATCTCCATTTCTTCACTTTTTTCTGATCCATCAATGTCCACATCTGGAAACCTAGAGTCACCTGCCATTTTATAATTGTATTGGATTCTGGTTGATTTTTAGCCCGTTGTTTGGTTTCACAGTTTTGTGGTTTTAATCTCTCATGAAAGCAAATCAGCACTGAGCCAGCCCTGTTACAAATGTCACCACGCTGACCTGGAGTCTTGGTGGGAACGGTTACTGATAGAAACCTGCGGCCAGGAAAGCCTGGTGAGGAATGCAACAAGCTGCAGGGAAAAGACAAGTCATCGGGCTGCTGTGCCTGCAAGCAGGATGTTAGAAAGCTCCAGCAGACTGGAAAGAGAAGAAACCATTTAATAAAACTCACCACTCTGTTCAGTGCTCGAGAGTCTTTTCAGGTCCCATTCTCTCTCTAAAAGTGATATCTGTTCACAGCTTGGAAGTCACGGCAGAGAAATAAATCCTGAGCTCCGATTAACGCAACGTGCAGTGAGTGACAGTTCTCAGAGATACAGTCGGCGGGGTGAGCCCACGGGAACTGCCGCGGCTTCTCCCTTCGATTCCACAGATTTCCCTAGAAAGCTGCTCTTGAATCTTGTTTCTCTTTCTGTTTTCTGTTTACTTTAAGGTCTTCCAGAGTTCATCTGCTGACTCTCGCACATCGTCAGTCAGTGCAAACAGGCAGAGGAGAAACTTGTGCTTGTTTTCCCTTCGCTGTTTCCCAGCACAATAGGGAGCCTAGGCTGCCAGGAGTCCTTTCCAAACTCTACCCTCTCCTGGTGAAACACAGCAAAGCACCAGCTGCACAGAAAGCACTTCTCAGCTATTTATATGCCTGCCCAGTGGTACAATGATGTGTTTCTATACTGCTAGGAACTTTTAAAGAGTTTTTAAAACATTTTTTTTTTTATCACATGCAAAGCTTAATAGTGTATAAAGTCATTCAGAGCTGCAGAGAGACACACATTTCCTCCAGGCAGAAACCAGAAGAAGCAATACTGTGTTTTGGGAATAAACGTATGGCATAAATCTTGCTCTCAGTGGGACTGGAGCAAATCTAGAACATCTCTCTCCTGTGTCAGGACATTGAGTTAATTTGGATTTGTACTGGTGTCTTTGAGAAAGAAGCAGAGACCATAAAGTTTCTGTCACAGACATGGAGCAAAACCTCCCCTGCACTCTGTGCACGTTTCCCAGAGCTCTGTGTCCTCAGTTTTAGCCCCATTTCTGTGACCTGTAGTGAGCTGAGCCTGAGGAAGGTTTGAGTAATTTACATCTATGATGATTTCTCAGTGACTGCTACTTACCAGAAGCAGTGCTTTGTACTACATCCAGATCTTTAAAAGTAGAAGTAGAATAACAAGCATTTCTTTTTAACTTTGTTTTCTCCAAATTCCAGGATTTGATGAACATTTTCCCCCCAGACCTCCACATGCAGGAAACCTACCACCTTTAAATTATTAAATCTGATTCTACAGTTCATTTTACTGGGTCCAGGAAAACCTACAGTTTATAAATTAACTGTTTCTGGCCACAGCAGAATGATCTGCACCAGCAAGTTATCTTTTCCAATTTATTGGCTTCTGCAAAGCTTCTCGGTAGAGGGGAATAGAGAGTAGCAAATCCAGCTGACTGTTTGTTTCTCCAGACTTGTGTCCACCCTGGGAGAAAGGTGAGATTTGTGATGTGCCTGCTGTCCTCCTGCTGGTGTCACACAGCAAGGGGGACCCTGGTGAGTACACAGTGTTCCTGCTCCACTGTCTCAGAAGCTTATGGGTGATTAATAAGACGTTGTGCACCAGACCCCATCTTGACATGGAGTGTGCTCATAGCATCACATACCCAGGAAAACAGAATATCAGGTCCCAGGAAGTGAGTGATATCTGTTAGGCTACACCTGTGTCATGCTGTGAATCTCTGGAGGCCTGTATCACCCTCATGTGCTTCTGAGTGTGCTGCATAGTTTGGGTGTAATACAAGAAGTCCCTTGAACTTTTTCCAGGCACGTATAAATTTACTGACACTTGCAAGCTTCTTGGGACAAAAGAAATACTTTGGAGACCTAGGAAAACCCTCAGTTTTTTGGGTTCATCAATAAATAATTACCCAGCTGTGGCTTTTGTGCGTACTAACTAACTTGATTCTAGCAAAATAAATTTTAAGATGCCAATAGCAGTGATATGCTTGCACGGGGGAAAATGCAGATGGGATTACTTATCCAGTCTTGCAAAACAAAATCAAGATCTGGAAAAGTTAGGATTTAAATTTTGTCACGCTGCATGAGCATAGGGAAACGTTCTGTAGATTTAAATCCTCAGATTTAACCATCTCAGATCCTACTCTGATCAATTCATTCCAGTGACCTTTTGGTTTTTCTCTAGGCAATGATAAGAAATCAATGCAGGGTCCAGCATGATCAACACAGAAATCTTTGTTTCCAAAAAGGCTTTTTCCCCCACTTATCCCTCCCCATCCATTTTACAGAACAAATACCTACAAAAGGGCACACAGGACATTGTTCTGTTTGAAAGGTGAAATCAGCTCCTTTCAGATGATAAGTCTCAGCACATTCTCAAAAGGTTGAGATGAAACTATTTTTGAAATGCCAGATCAGTCCTTATAAAGACTTTACTTAGTGTGGCTGCTAAAATCCTTATGCTTTATTCTCCCTCGTCTTGCACCTTTTCAGAGTTCTTTACACCTTTCAGTGTGCCTGTGAAATGTTAGAGATCTGGTAGCATTTTAAATCCACTTGGGCAAATGTAAATGATCCAAAGAACGGTCAGGGAAATCATAATGAATTAAACCCTTGTTTTTGTAGATGAAAAGAGTGACACAGACTTGCTTGATGCATGTTTTGCATCAGATGTATCACAGATCAGCAAACAACGGGAGCAGAAAGAATAATTTGCAGCAAATAATTTATTTTACTCTTTCATTTTTCATCCCTGTAAAGAAAGCTTCTCTAATCTAAAAATTTCAGTAGATAACTGTTGCCCTGTAATTCATTTGTGACCAGATTGCTGCAATTATTAGGGCTTCTAAATTCAACTTCTGCTGCCTGTGAGAACAGGTCAAGCTGTGCTGTGTCTGCTGGAAGCGATATGTGCTGGCAATTGAATTCCTACAGACCCAACAAGAAACACGGAGGGTTTTTTTTCTGTGTCGGTGCTTTGGCTCAGAGAACAACACATGGATTTGAGCTGACAGTTGTGTTAAGTTTTGGCTGTGGTTCAGACAGGCTCCTTCAGGGAGGAGGAGGAGGAGGAGGAGGAGGAGGAGGAGGAGGAGGAGGCCCAGCCAGACACCAAGCCCTGCAGCCCAAGAGAAGGGCTCCCGGGTTGCTGAGCAGCCGCACCAAATGCAGCGCCCGCCCCAGCAGGGATGCCCAGCATGTCCCAGGGTGGGGCTTGAACCCCAGCAGGGCTTGGTCCACACAGTGTAGGTGGAGCTCATAGTGGCACCCCAGTGACACTGAGGGATGTGGGTGGCACAGAGCACCCACAGTGCAGCAGAGACCTGCAGTAGCAGCAGTCCCCAGGGGATTCTGACATTCAAGGTTTGGCTCCCTTGTTGACCACTTATTGGGAAAGGATATTTACCCCTGAGTGGCTTTGTGCCAGCCTGGGAAGAGAGATTGCTCCTGTTGATCACTAGTCTGGCTCATACCACATTCCTGAATCCCAGCCAGCACCTCTGTCCTCCTGTCAGATGCACTGAGCTGTTCCCCATGGAGCTGTGGGCAGTAGTGGTACATGAAGGGCTGTGAATGGGTTAGGAGCCAACCCTAGGGAGATAAGACTGGATTCCACTTAGACAAGGGTGCTTAATACAGAGGCAGGACTTGGACAGCCTCTCTACAAGCAGGCTGTGATGCAGTCAGCCCCTGCCTGCACTGAGCACAGCCCTGCATCTGACCTCTCCCTTCTCCCAAAATCACGGGCAAGCTGAAGAAAGTTTAGGCACCTGACTATGACTGTCCAAGTAAGAAACAGCTAAAGCATGTCTGGCACAGATCCAGCCCACGCTGACCAGCTAACATGGACATTTCCTAGCCATCATGTGGCCATCAGAGACCATTCCCAACAGAGCATTTGCAGGCCGCACCAGTACTGCAGATTAAAAAGACTTCTTAAAAGAGATGGAGACCAGTTGTCAGTTTGCCTCAGTGCCCAGAGACATCCTTGGGCACATGTAAATCTGCTTATACTCAGTATAGCCCTCTCACACGCTTCTGTTGTGTCATATTTGGGTTTTAAATGGCACTCACAGTACTGGACCTGTGATGGATCCAGCAAGAGATCTCAGCATCTAACACACCACTTGTTTCACCACTTATTTTCAACTAGATGCAGACTATGGAGAGCCACTCAAGACAGGAACATGTCATCAAAATGTACTA
>VZSE01007029.1:2385184-2462418 GCA_013398275.1 Promerops cafer
TTTTTTTCTGTGTCGGTGCTTTGGCTCAGAGAACAACACATGGATTTGAGCTGACAGTTGTGTTAAGTTTTGGCTGTGGTTCAGACAGGCTCCTTCAGGGAGGAGAAGGAGGAGGAGGAGGAGGAGGGGGAGGAGGAGGAGGAGGCCCAGCCAGACACCAAGCCCTGCAGCCCAAGAGAAGGGCTCCCGGGTTGCTGAGCAGCCGCACCAAATGCAGCGCCCGCCCCAGCAGGGATGCCCAGCATGTCCCAGGGTGGGGCTTGAACCCCAGCAGGGCTTGGTCCACACAGTGTAGGTGGAGCTCATAGTGGCACCCCAGTGACACTGAGGGATGTGGGTGGCACAGAGCACCCACAGTGCAGCAGAGACCTGCAGTAGCAGCAGTCCCCAGGGGATTCTGACATTCAAGGTTTGGCTCCCTTGTTGACCACTTATTGGGAAAGGACATTTACCCCTGAGTGGCTTTGTGCCAGCCTGGGAAGAGAGATTGCTCCTGTTGATCACTAGTCTGGCTCATACCACATTCCTGAATCCCAGCCAGCACCTCTGTCCTCCTGTCAGATGCACTGAGCTGTTCCCCATGGAGCTGTGGGCAGTAGTGGTACATGAAGGGCTGTGAATGGGTTAGGAGCCAACCCTAGGGAGATAAGACTGGATTCCACTTAGACAAGGGTGCTTAATACAGAGGCAGGACTTGGACAGCCTCTCTACAAGCAGGCTGTGATGCAGTCAGCCCCTGCCTGCACTGAGCACAGCCCTGCATCTGACCTCTCCCTTCTCCCAAAATCACGGGCAAGCTGAAGAAAGTTTAGGCACCTGACTATGACTGTCCAAGTAAGAAACAGCTAAAGCATGTCTGGCACAGATCCAGCCCACGCTGACCAGCTAACATGGACATTTCCTAGCCATCATGTGGCCATCAGAGACCATTCCCAACAGAGCATTTGCAGGCCGCACCAGTACTGCAGATTAAAAAGACTTCTTAAAAGAGATGGAGACCAGTTGTCAGTTTGCCTCAGTGCCCAGAGACATCCTTGGGCACATGTAAATCTGCTTATACTCAGTATAGCCCTCTCACACGCTTCTGTTGTGTCATATTTGGGTTTTAAATGGCACTCACAGTACTGGACCTGTGATGGATCCAGCAAGAGATCTCAGCATCTAACACACCACTTGTTTCACCACTTATTTTCAACTAGATGCAGACTATGGAGAGCCACTCAAGACAGGAACATGTCATCAAAATGTACTACAGAAAAGTCAATTAGGAACCTTAAGGAGGATGGGGAATGGAAATACCTTATTCTCCTCCCTTCCTTGGGGAGTTGTGGGGATAATGTTTTCAGCCAGTTGCATGGACACTGCTTCTTCAGCTGACAGTACAAGGTTCTGTATGGAAGAAGCACCATGTGATTACTTCATGCCAATCACAAGAAATGGGAAGCAGATAACCTGGAGGGAAGGGAAGCAATGAATGATGTCATTCTGGGCTTCAGAAAGACCAAGTCATCCAGAACAGCTATTCTGACTAGTTTACCACAGCCAGATTTAGTAAGAGGTTCAGGAAAGACTTTGCTGTAAGAACCCTTTAGGGTTTCCAAATATAAGGCGAATTCTACTGGTTAGTGCAGCAACATCACAACCGCAGTGGAAGATCCAGCACACCCTCTTTGGCAAATTAATCCAGCTACTGCAACATGCTGGTTTATCCTTTATAGCTCAATATTTCAAATCTGTTTTCAAATCACACCTTCTTTTATCCTTATAATATGCTCTACAATAAAGTCAGCTGTTTTGACACATCAAGAACACATGGATTGCCTTCCCATGGGAGCTGTGGTTCCCAGCATGGATGCAGTGGCACTGCCATAGCACCAGCACCAGCCTCATGCACCTCCCCAGCATGTCCGAAGGGCAACAGGGCATGACTTGATGTCATGGACTGTTAACACCAGGGCCTGTGGGCACTGACAGTCTGCAGGAAAGCTCTGTGACCCAGCAGCAGCAGCTCGTGGTCCCAGCACTGCTGTGTGCCTTGAATGTGCAGCCATGAGCTACTGGATTGAATCTGAGCTTCAGCCTGAAACATGTCCATTGCCCACTGCTGCTATTTCTAGCAACAGATGAATCCCTTGATATGGTAAAAGAAAGGTCCCTGTAAAGCTAGAGAAACAAACTGTCTACTTTTTTTAAATACATCTCCGTGCTTTGTATGATGTTTCTCAGTACATTAGACTTCCTTCATATTGATATATTAAGAACAAGAGATTATGAAATGTCTGAACTGAGTATCTGGACTATAACAGATACGTTCACCTTGCAAATCTGGTTTTACATGTCGGTTTCCAGCATATTTACATATTTCTCCAAGACTATTATTTCAAAGTAGTTATTTCCCAGTTTTTTTCCCACTCTCTTAGCTACTTTGTTCTTTTTTTAAAGATCAAAATTTATACATAATCAGTTTATTGTATCAGATCTTTTAATTAATACCTTATTAAAGGGCTGGTAATAGCTTGCTGCAAATTTCAGTTGGCCTTGCCTTCCATTTGACATTAATGAGTCTGTTTTCCTGTACAATTAGACCTGCCTTAAGTGACCACTCAGGAGAACAGCCAAATCTCTGATTTAATGTATATTACTTTAAATAAATAAAAGGCAACCTTCACTTTAAGCAGCTAACAGATGGGTTCAAACTAAGCATATCAGTGAGCCATGAATAGGATGGGAGTTGGAGATGCTGTAAAAGATTTAAGAACCTTGGCTTGTTTACAGCGTCACTGTGTCTTAAGGAAGGACTGGAATTCTGTTTCTTGCTCTTAGGCACTGCCATCAAAAACTTTGAATGTGGTTGTATGTACAAAGAAAAGCAAAAAACGAGGTGAAAAGACTTACTACAGTTGCAGAGACAATGACTTAAAAATTATGAATTGCATATACATTGAGTATGGCCATGGTCCAAAACTTTGCATGTGCACATGTAATTAGGGGCTGTATCATAGTAAATAGGTACAAAGTGATTTGATGCAGTTTGCATGGGTGATCTCAGCTCTGGCATTTCCCAGCTCTGACTGTTGCCTTTGCACTCCCTCTATTATCATGACTTGCTGTAAATAATTTCCTGCAGGATCCATGACATGCTGGTGCTGCTGCCCGGCAGCTTCACTAGAGCCAGCTTGAATGTGGGAGGCCCAGCAGAGAAATGTAAATGGTAATGGGGTAAGTAAGCAGATAAATGTAATTGTACTGTAAGAGGGTCTTGCTGGTGGCTCTGGTGAAGTGATGGGCCTGGCCTTCCCAAAGGTGAACATTCCCATCAATACCAAATGATTTTGTTACCAAAAATTGACTTGAAGAAAAGACCAAGACCATGGCAGCAGAGAGGGAGGTGCAGTGGTTAGACTGTCTCCTAAGTTTTGGCAGGCAAGACACAAAGATCTAAGACTGATGGGGCAGAGATTTTTAATGTGGTTTTATGTGTTTTCTTTTAAAAAGTTCAACACTGTAGCCCTCTGCTGTGCTTGGAGTTTGAATGGTGATCAATAATACTCTGTGCAAGCTATCACTCCTAATTCTTTGAAAGAGGAGCAGGTGTAGCAATTAAATGCATATCGTTTAAAAACAGAAGTTATTTTTATATAAACTAATATTTTTATTGTGTCCAATCAAAATGAGGAATATAATCAAATAATTCATAGTAAATATGGTCAAAAGTACTCCTATATGTGTGCTCAATGAAGAAGAAAGTATATGTAATATTTTCTAGTGTGAAAAACCTGTAAAGAAAACCTATTGGGAAAAAAAAAACAGAAAAAATTTCTTCAGTGTGTTGAAACAGAAATAAAAAATAAAATACTTTCATTGATTCTAGAAAACATGGCAGCAGAGAGAAAAATACAGGCTTCAGCAAAGCCTGCAATTCTCAGAGGCTCTTGTAAATACAGCTATAATTTTCCTTTTTCATTGAGTGGTAGAAGATGAAGGAGAAGAAGGTGTGTAGGCAGAAGCAGAGGCAGAGTTCATATTTTCACAATTATGCAATTATCCATGGAGGCATCCTGTGGACATTTGACTTCATTAGGATGCCCTAGAGCCCCTTGCTGACAGTGACTCCCTCAGCTTGCAGGCTCTCTGGACTTGCTCCCTCCATCTGCTGGGATAGTGACAGTCCTGCCTGTGGCCAGGAAGGCAGTCAGGGACTGGAGGATGTGGTATTTCCCATCTGGCATCCTGCTCGCACAGCCGGCATAGAGTGGAAGCATTAACGCCTGCAAATTTGTGGTGATGAAATTTTTTATCAGTAAACATTTCCACTATAGATCAGAGAAAGGAGAACATGAAATGTGCTTTCCTCTTCCCTTGGTGTTCAAATCACTGCTTTCAGAAGTGATGGGACCATGTTCTTACTCTTGTTGCCTTTGAAAAAAGAAGTCCAAGCCTCTGTGTGACCCTACCTTGACAAACTGCTTTCAGCATCTCCCTTTTTGCCTGTGTTCTTTAGCTTTGCTAAGCAAAAGTGTTAGCTGAATTTGAGTGGAATTTACAAAAAGTTTTAAGTCAATCAAAGCTACATTTTCTGGAGGGCAAACAATCTGTCAAAAATTATTTCCTGGCCCTACTCTGGATCTGTCATCTGCCACTTATCTTAAGTTGTTTGGCAACACATCATATTTCCTAATAGCTTACAAAGGAGTCAAATAAAAAAAAAATTAATTTGATAAACAGATTACAAATAAGCTTTTACATTGTCTGAATGGCTCTAAAGCTAACCCACATATTTCTAAGTAATTTGTCTAGACAATGGATGAGTCAAGCCTTTTATCCATTCTGTTTTATACAATAATCAGTTCTGCTCAGTTAAGATTTCATTTAACATTACTAAATTAAATGCCTTTCATTACTATGTGCTGTTTAATTTAACATTGTATTGACATCTTGCATACTAATTCACTTTTTGCTCTGGGTAGAGTCATAAGCCTGTTTGCACAATGTGATAAGAACAACACCATCCATTGTATGCACTAGTAGTGTCCTCAAAGATGAAACTACAGAACCCAAGATATCCCATTGGCCAAAATAAAAAAGGGCTAAGAAGATGAAAGGAAGCTCAGTGATGAATGGGAAATGCTGCTGCTGAAACCTTTCTTTACTCCCATTCTCTGTCATTTTCAATTGTTCTGTCCTGGTGAGTAACGAGGACTTCATCACTTCTGCCAAGCTCCACTGGAAGCTGCTGCTGTGACTAACACAGGTTAATGACAGGACAGGCAGGGGCTCCTCGCTTCTGGCAGCAGGAGGATTTCAACCACCCTGTGACTTCTCCTGGGTGACCTTGAGAAAGGAGTTCCTGCCTATGACAGCAACGATGTTAAAACTTCCCTTAATCGAAAACATCTCACCCCTGCTCTACACCCAGTTTTAACTGCTCAGTCCCTACTATTTTCCCTGCTATTTTCCCTACTATTTTCTTTAGGCTTCTGTGCATATTTTTGAGACTACACAGTCACAGAACCACCAGTAAAAGGAACCACTTCCCTGGTCAGAACATCCACAGTCACACTTGGCTACAAATCACTGGGACACATCCTACAAATCAGTGTAAAAATTCCTATCCTGACAGAAAATATCACTGCACTAAAGATCAGAGTAGAAACCATAATGGCTCTGGCTCTTCAAATCTAAAACTTTAGTCCAATCATGAGAAATACTTCAGTATTTAGCTGGTCTCCTAAAAAGATAGTCAGTCTTACAAAAATAGCTCAAATCTCAAAGCAGATTTCCTTTATTTTGCAGTTAAGTATGGGTACTACCATACATGTGAGGTCAGGTGATAGTTGTAAGCATCCCCATAAATGTGGCCAGAATACATAATTATCAGATCTTATACATAAAAATAGTAAGGGAACTAGTTGCCTTATCCTGTATTTGGAAATGGTTTTGCACCTTATGGTTGAGGTTTTAAAAGCAATTGTCAATGTCTCATGATACGGGGTTTGCCTTTGGCTTATTTGACAGCAGAGCCCAACATACCAGTAGCACCACGAATATGCTAAATAATCAATCATTACTCAATACTGAGTATTTTGAGTAATGGCTGAGTTCTTCTTTCATGTTGGTCTTAGACTGGTTGTGTACAGAAATCAAAATCAGGTACTGTGTATGTTTTGCAATAAATTCATAATGTATATGCATGAAGAACAAAATGGTGACATTGCAAAGGTGGGGAACCACAACCCTGCTCCCCAGCTTCGAAATCTGCTTGAGACTTCTGTTTCAGAGCTGGTGACAATTCATTTAATAATCAACCATTTACTGTTTGGTCTTCACTCATCTCTTGAGGTCTTTCTCCTTGACAAGAATGATTAACATGAATTAATTTTAACTAGACATTTACGAAATACATAACATTTTCTAGGAATTTCTTATACCCTGACATTCTGTTGAGATGCAGAAAGAAGGAATAACTAATCTGCATTTTAAAAATTTCCCTGCAACGTGTCAAGCAAATCTAAATATAGGACATTGGAATGTTTAGTTTAGCAACACTAGAATTTTACATTGTGAAAATGTTTATACACTGTATACTAAATATTACATTCTGATGTTGTGTTCTAAATACAATGCTGCTAGTGCAGTACAAGGCCAAAATAAAAAAAAAAAAAAAGTGAAATTACAAATCTTAACTAAACATTTTAGCTACAGAGATAAATATATTTTGATATTATGAAAACAGTTTCTTTCTTTACAAGGATGCATCTTGATTAAGTGTTTTTATTGCATTTTTTGGCAACTTTCAATTTAACTGAACTGTGTTTATCTGACATGAATCTCTTCTGTCAAAAAATTATCTGTTCTATTTCCACTGGTACAACACCAGTAATTCTAACACTCATTAGATTCTTCACATTTCCTTGCCAGACCCTCTCTTAGAAATTGGAAATAACAGATGGGATTTGTGAGAGAAAAGGATACTTTCTGAACATATAGCCCAAGGGCATGAGAAAAAGTCAACATTCTCCAAATAGATTTTCACTAGCTATTGCTTTTGTTTTCTCTGTAGCCCTTCTCATCTTATTAAGCCTGAATCATCTTCAATTGTTGTCCCTGAGTACATTTTTCAAAAGGAAAGAATGTTCTTAATAAAACCTTTGGGGAACCCATGGGTGTAATGGAAACGTTCTTTACATCAAACAGTAACGCAGTCGATCCACCCACCACGCATGGACTCTGATCTCAAAAGTGGCCAAAAATCTGTAAAACACCAATGAAAATGAAAATAATTCCCTTTCTGTCAGAATGAATGCAATGAAAAGTGGAATAAGGATCCTATTTTAAAAAAACATTTCACTGCTCCAACCGCAACTGGTTTCTAACTGCATCACTGCAACATTAATACTTGATATTTATAGTATGTAAATGTTACAGTTGTGAGGCCAGAACAAAAACTGAGGTACCTCACACATGACACATCTCTAGACACCTTGAACATTAATATATTTTTATGGGGACATCTGAATTTCATTTTCTGGAAACTAATTTCTTCTACAGCACCAGAGCAGAATGGTCTAACACCCTGCATTTCAGATCAACAGAGTAACAGGATGGAGTATATTTTAAATTCCCTCTCTATTTATTCCTTAATTGGAATAATGTTAATTCCTCTTTCCTTTTATTTTTTTTCCAAATTTGATTTTGAAGAAGTTGGCACTGACTGGGTTTTGGACTAAAATTTAACATTCCATCAAAATGGGTGATTTTTGACAAACTTATCAAATATGCAATTGCTGCACACACATTGAGAAAAACTCTTCTCTTAAACTGAGTCATTATGTAAGTTAACAAGTTTAATAATGTGGTGCTGTATTCTGCATGAACTCTGTCTCAGGTTACTTGTTGATGACAGTAAGTTGCTTTTTAAATGACACAAAATCTTCCAAATCGGCATTTCAAAAAGCAGGTAAATAATCTGTAGACTGTAAGTACAGAATATAAACACAAGTGGGTCCAGACAGTGTTTCACAACGCACTGCATATTTCAAATAACTGAGGAAGTAATATTCCCTTGTCTGTTTACCATGAACTTATTACAAAGAGTTCTCTCAGTTTAAATACAGAATATTACTGCAGTCATTTTACTTTTTCCTGCTCACAAATTTCTTGCAAGATGATCCTGGTTTTCTTCAAATATATGCACTATCTCTACTTATTATCTACTGGTATTACAATTACACACACAGGTACCATTGAATCATTGGGGTTTTTTTACATAGTTGGGAAATTTTTCCAGCAATGAGCAAGAAGAAGCCAGGGATGCATAGCAATCAAGAGCAGGGACAGGACAGGAGAGACACCCTGCAGGAAGACCTGGATAGGCTGGAAGAGTGGGCTGACAAGGATCTTGTGAAGGGTAAGGTCCTGGGAGAGCAAAGTCCAGGAGTGCAGCACAGGCTGGGATCTACCTGTCTGGGGAGCAGCTCTGGGAAAGGGACCTGGGGGCCCTGAGGGGCAACACCCCAAGGGTGAACTTTGTGCTGCTGCAGCAAAGAAAACCAACAGGATGCTGGTCAACAGGGGCAGCAGAGAAGAAGTCACTGTCCCACTCTATTCAGTGATTGTCAGGCCACATCTGGAACACTGTGTTCTGTTTTGGTCCCTTCTCTGCAAAAAAGGATGTAGACAGGCTGGAGAGGATCCAGAGAAGGGCACAGGACAGGTAAAAGGACTGGGCAGCCTGCCATGAGGAAAGGCTGGGAGAACTGAGTCTGTTCAGTCTTGAGAAAAGAAAGTTCAAGGGAGACCTTATCACCAAGTTCCAGCTTTTAAAGGGTGGCTATAGAGAAAATGGAGACTTCCTTTTCCAAGGAGTCACATGGAAAAGACAATGGGTGATAGGTACAAGCTACTCCTGGGGAGATTCCAATTAAACACAATTGGAAAATTTTTCACAGTGAGAACAATCAAGAATTGGGGTAATCTTCCTGGGGTAGTGCTGGATTCCCCAATATCAGACATTTTTAAGGGTCAGGGGGACAGGGTGCTGGGCCATCCTGTCCAGACCATACTTTTGGTGAGAAAGGCTGGACCAGATGATCCTTGGGGTCCCTCCCCACCTGGTATTTTATGAGCTCATGATTCATGCCCTAAAGCCTTTTATCCACATGGTAACCTCTAATATTTTTTACATGAATAACAACCATTTCTTCAGTTTGTAAACAAAACTCATGGGAGTGCGTCTGCAAGGGGAGATGTATGGATGATTTCCAATGGCTCTTTGGCATCAAACAAATTTGAATGAATAAATACCCCTAAGCCCAGCACTGACACTACACATTTTAGAGCTGTTGAGTCACTAGAAATTCCGGGTTCTGAGGATGAAAGTGAAAATACCCATCTGAAGTTACCACTGGGACAGCACATTATCCCTGAGGCTGCAGCCTCCTCACTCATTGCCAGGCTCACAATCTGGTTCTGCAGGGTCCAGCTCTGCAAAGACCCATGTTTTACCCCTGTTCCACATTTAAAAGGGATGTCTCATGTCACAGCAATGAGGAAAAATTAACACTGGGCATGTGCTCTGTGGCACAGAGATGCTGTGTCTCAGATTGATACCTCTGCTCTGCACACGCACGGAACAAGACAGCTTCTGCCCCAGAAAGAAACAGAAATCACTGATTTCCTCCTGCAAGTACAAGGATAGAGGCAGAAAGAAGACTCAGCCTAATGCTGTGTGTGTCCTTTGACCCTGCCTAGAGTCCAAAACAGGTCAGCTGCTGAGCTCACCATCTCCTTCTCCATATTTCACTCAGGGGAGTATCTCCCTTCTCCACATCCTTCCTGAAGGCTCTCAGCAGAAGCTGGCAGAGGTGCCTGAGGAAGGAAAAATCACCAAAATAAACACAGCTCCCACCCATCTCTCATCTGTCTTCCCACACATAGTGGGCAGTAGGGAAAGAAATTTTCTTTTGTCATATTTGGAAAGCTTTTTTCTTTTTAAAAGTATAAAGCTTGATATTTACTGTCAGTTGTGGGATGCTTCAGTTGAACAACATAATTTCTTTGCTGTGGATCTATAAATAACCTTTTTGAGCAACTGAAAAACATGAAGTATACATTTTTATCCTTCCCAAAATATGTACACTTCTTACCACTAGGTGAACAACTTTATTCCATTTGGAACTAGCAGTGAATTTCCTAGTGTGTGTCTGGTCTCTGGTGTAGGAAAACAACAAATAAAAGGTAGTTAGATGAAAAGAGATTTATTTTACCAGATTAAGCCTGAGAAGTTTTTCTTGCCAAAGAATACAAGTCCATTATTTGGTAATATTTTTAATTTTTCTCAGATTATATGTCCTCAGCAGTATTTTGGAAGGAAATCTTGTGGTGCACAGATATTAGCATAACAATATCGTTTCATTGCCTAAATCCTCTCTGAACATTCAGGTGTTACAGTCTCAGCATTTCTGCAGCACAATAAATTCCCGAAGAACACCACAGGGTTTCAAACACCAATTCCTTACTATAAAAGAACACTGACTGGCCACCAAAAAGGTACAGTCACGTGAGGAACTGAATGATAAAGCTCTTCTAGGGGAAAAAAACAAAACAGCAAAAACAACAACAACAACAAAAAAAGCACAAAAGCAAGCAAACAAAACCACCACCAACAAAAAGCCCTAGTAATCTTTGCTAAACAAAACTGGCTGTCATGACCAGTGCCTTTCTCATTCACTTAATTTCTTTATCAGATACAAAATTGTATTATTTTTCTTTTATCTTGCCTTGGACCCTGGTACTTGCTGTATGAGGGAAAAAACAGATTGTCCTTTTCAATTATTCACCGAGCAGCAGCTTTGAGTGTCCTGCCACTGCTGACATATCTATGAATCCTTCTGCAAGGACTCAAAATCTTGCCAAAGTGAAAATATTTCCTTTTTCCCATTTCATGGTCCCTAGCTTTGGCCTCCTCCACCTGCTTCCCCATGTCAAATGAACATGCACCGATTTAAAGCTGAGAGGATGTGCTGAGGAATTACCAGTTGAGGAATTACCAGTCCAGTTGAGAAGCTGGACTACACTGCATATTTTTACCACTGTCTATTGCAGTTAGGACTCTTTAGCCACAGATATGCTACCATTACTCTGAGTTTTATCTGAGATACAGATACTCCAATGTAAAGCTGCTTATTACCAGGATAACTTGACCTTCTCATAGAGCAAATGTTCTTTCACACTAATACAATTGTAGAAGGAGAACACCAGTGTCATTGGTAATACCAGGTTTTAAAACTGGAAAATGCTGCCTGATGACCACCTCATAAATCTGTCTTGTAACAAAGAAAAACTAATGCAGTGACACCTTAGTTTTTTCCATGAGCTGGGGTTTGCTCTGCATCTGCCAGCTCACTCTCCCCACCACCACAGCTCTTGCTCAGGGTCAGGCACAGTAACAGCTGCTTAAGGAGCACGTGGGTTAAACATGCTAAGTTTGTCCAGCTCACTCATGGGAGATTCTCCTTTCAGTACTTTCCTGGCTCTCACTGAGTGGACCCAAGCAGTGGTGGATATACCAGTTCTTCACTCAGGCTTGCTCTCACTGCCCTCCTGCATGCCAGAGACAAGAGTTACCTAGGCAGGCCTTCAGTTCTGGCTTCAGCATCCTGCTCCATATTGCATGAAGGTGCCAAATTTGCATGCACTGATTTGTGGACCAAGCATTACAAGCGACAGCAAAGTCTCCAAAAACAATAGTTGGGGCAGAGGATGTAAGGAATGGGAAGAGTGAGTAGCTGAAAACAGTCTGCAACCTCACAGTGCTATTAGCATTGGAAAAAAAGTCCCCATTCATTTTGTCTTATCTGGCAGCCCCAGCTTTACAGTGTCTGGAAGCCAGAGGAAGGGATCAATAGACATTTGCTGACAACTGAGATTTTGTTTTAATCCATCCACACATGGTTATGTTTTGGTAACAGACGTTTCTATACAGGTCTGAAATCATAAAGAGAAGGCCAGCCAGCTCTTTACAGGACTCATGGTTTAAACAGCAGGAATACTGCTTGCTGCAGAGCAGACTTCCAGTTTCCACTGGCAAAGTCCACCCTGGTGACAGAGACAAAATTGTCATGCTCAGGGTAAAATAAATGTGTTCTGTGGGTAGGCTTTTAAATAGAGAGAATGTAATTTATTAGAACAAATTACATTCCTGAAGAAAGTAAATAAGCTTTCAAGCATGTAAACCATCTTCTAAATGTAGTAGTCAAGGCATGATGAGTTGTTTGTTTGTAAATACCACTTGGAGCCTGGATGTTGAAGTTGCTGTATAGAATTATCAGCTTGTTTTAATAATTTTGCGGTCAAGCAGTATCCAAAAGCCAATGAATTCACATTCATTCATGTCTATACTGTGTTAATTTGGTTTTCTTTAGGGACAAGTACCCAGCAAATTTCTATAAATCTTACATAAGGATGGAATTGCTAATATCTAAAAGAAAACCTAGCCTGAGAGAATTGTTGGCTACATGTGTCCAAAGCATCTAGCCTGTGTTTGTGATAAAGATGTGAGGTTTCAAGTAGGAATGAGCAAGGAAAACCCAGCCTATCTCAAATCTTTAAACCAGTCTAAAAACTTTGATTCTAGCCAAAATGGCAAACAAACACAGTCAACTCAGATTCACAGTCAAGTTATGGACAACAATGTTTGGTGAAACCTTTTGAGATGCTCACCCCAATTGCTGGACCTCTTTCCTTCAGCCACCTGACAGCTGTGTTTTGTGCCTGAGTGTTTACAGGGCATCAGTCACTGCAATATTGTGGGCTGGCTGAAAACCAGAGACAAGGAATGTTTGAAAAAGGTATTTCCATTAAAACAAAATTTGTTTTGTTTGTTCTCCCAGCTGACTCTAAGACTGCCTCAGTAGCAAAACCTGTTCTTTAATTCCTGGACTTCAGTTACATTATAGATTCATTTATTGGTTGGTTTTTATGTGGGTTTGGTTTGGTTTGGGTTTTTTTGTTAGACTTTTCAGTTTTATTGCCATTTTCTGTTACTTACATGGAAATGTCTCCATAAAAACCTTATTCTCCAATCTTAACATTCCTTTGGGCTGTACAAGAACTTTCAATCCAATTTCTAATTTCAGTAAAGGCACTGCACAAAAGCTGCCGAATTATTCAGAGCTAGAGGTAACTGGTACAAATTCTCCAGGCTCTAGTTTAATTAAAGGTAAATCCCAGCAGACATTGTAACTGCAATAGGGAGCAAAAAGGAGGAGTTAAACAACCTGTAAATGGAAGATAAAACAAAACACCCCACCTTCTGTAGATAGCTTTCCCTCTTCCTTTATATCAAAGCATTCACCATCAGCTTACCTAAATTCTGTTCATTTAGAAAAATCTCCATTACATGCAGGACTGATTTTTATGATGACACAGCAGAAGTAGATGGCTATTCACAGTAGCTTGTCAGATTAAGAAATTATTCAACTTACTATTTATCTGGGGCCTGATGTCTCTGAGGCATAAAAAAGCTGAAAGTACTTGCCTTAGGGAGGTTTTTTGGTGTGGCTGTGTTGCCACTGCAGAATATAGACCTGCCATGGGATTACAGCAATGATCCTGTCAGATCCAAAGCATGTGGACATCTGAATTTGGGATGTTTTTTCTCAGACTGAATCCCACGACTTTGTCAGGGGCTGCAGGTCTGTTCTGCACAATTGGCCAGGCACTGAGGGGAATATTTACATCCCAAAGCACTGAAGAACAGTGTGAGGCACAGCTGACTGTGAAGAACAGCTGCCCCTTATCATCAGAAAACTCAACAAAATAAATAAAACTTCTAACAACTGCCATAAGCAGATGTTAAAAGCGGGATCTCTTGGGAAATATAAAGCAAACATTACCTACAGTATGCTGACTGAAATTAAGAATCTGTCATGAGTACTCTTGAGTCAAGTGCAGCATAAGAAGGAGCCGGGTAACCTCTGAAAGCAGTTACTCAGGAACACTCCCTTTTACCTTTGAAAATGTCACTTCCAATCCTATTTCTTGGGATGTTCGCGTGGCGGATGGTACAATCATTCAGCTCCTGTGCAAACTTAGACCCACAGAAAGACTTGCCTTCTCCCTGTGTCATTTGTGCAGGTGCCAATAGGTAGTAGAGGTGAAAGAGAGCTCAGCCAGGGGTAGAGCCAAGCCTCCATTCCCAAGAAGAAATCCATTTGGGGATTCCATTTGGCCTTCTCACACTGCCTTGAGAAGGTGGCATAGAGGCCCCATGCTCTCAAAGTTGACTGGGAAAGCCATATCCATCTTTGTTTCTCTGCTGGTGGGATGAGGAGATGGATTCTTTGGCGATTTATGTCCACAGCAAAGCACAGTGGCAGTCTTCTTCAAATCAGATGTCACACTCTGAGGCTAAGTGGGGTGAAGTTCTGCCAACCTGACTGACCATCTCTCTTTTGTATTAAATTTCAGGACGAGGTTCACTTGCCCACACATAGCCACCTGGAGCCATTTTTGATGCTTCAGTTGTATCCTGCTTCACTTCCAATGCCAGAAACATACAGAGCTACAATCAGCCCTGTGTCACCCTAGTCAGCCTCATGCCAATAGCTCAGATGTCGTTGGGCTCCTCTGACAGCAGAAGGGGCTGCCAGTTTAGAAAGGACAGTCAAACCCATAAGAGGACAGAAACCCTATTTAACTGATCTTTTATACACCTGCAATTCCACGTCCTTGCTATTGGAAGCACTAGATGGCATTCAGGCTAACCCATTTTTGAAAGCTAAAATATAAACAGATTTGCCCAAAATATTTATTTGATTGCCTAAAATTCATAAAACTTCTAGGAAATAAACCTATTTATGAGCAGTTTAGAAGCAGAGTGGGGCATTCATTTCCTAAAGCCTTGGAAAGAAAACTATTCAGAAAAAAGAGCAGAGAAGAGGAACAGAAATACTAGTCATGTCTCAGTGGTTTGTGGATAAATAATGTGTGGAACAAATATGTGGTATATTTCCTTCTTTTAAGGATGCTATTACCCTACCAAGTGCAGTATTTCATATGGCCTGGCAGGGAAGACTACTGCTAAAATCTACAGACTTGTAAGGAAAGAGACAACTCCCTGTGCACTGAACTTTTGGATGTCTGTGGCAGTGAAGTGGTAATGGATGTAAGCAAGATTTGGAATACACTGAATAACTGAAATGAATGCAGAACAGGCTGTTGCTGCCCATTGACAACTTAGTTATAATTTAAGCAACTGGGCAGGGATGAAAGGCAGGAGTGGAACTCAAGACCCTCTCTCCATTCAGGGGAAATGTACCCATAGTTTTGGAGCAATTTTGGGCAACACAAAACACATTTACCACAGGCTTCTTTTTCACCATCTGAAGAATGAAGTGAATGGCATTTTCTTGATCTCAGCTCTTGGTTTGTGATGTATCAGAGACAGGGTCTAAAAGAAAGGCTAAAATTGATGGGGTTATTAAACAGAGACTGGTTTTACTGATTTCCAGCTAGTTAGAGTTAAAAAATCTAGTGTCACAGCTTGAAGTGTGATTTTTTAGGAGTTCATATCTTCTCTTGAAAGTCTGTAATTCTGCAGTAACAATTACTTTTGGTTGAACTAATGCTACAAGTCAGTCCTAGTGGCCAGAGCTATGAACATATTACTAGCACTGACATTCTGGCTGTTATCACCCATACCAGCACTGCAGCAGGCCTGTGAGCTGACCAGCACTAGGGTGGGCATGGCAAGTCACACTTGCACAGTAGAGACCCTTAACTGTGCTGTTGCAGCATTGTGCTGGACACAAACGTGGAATCCAGTGTTTTCAAACTGATTAATTTAAAGGTAGATATCCAACATCCTTATCCAGACAGATCAATTCTTCCATTCTGAGTGGTTTGCCATCGATAGCTTTTATTCTAGCTAGGAAATCAGACTGCTTTTACCAGACTGCCAAAATACAAGGCCAGATGTTCAGTGTCATATACCTGGGTATCAAGACTTTGGATTCTGCAAGTCTGATTACTTTCTATGCAAGTAAATAGCTTTACCTCTTTCTGTAATTTCATGTAAGTATTAGGAGGTACAAGGAAAATGAAAGTGCAAGGTTCATGTTTAAAAGGTTAAATGACTAGCATGTCTATCCTGATAGCTGTTTAAAATCACATATAAACACTTCCTTATCCAGTTTTCCCATCTGCATTAGTATTTATGTTCAAATGTAAATACCCATATTTTTAAATACACAGGTTCTCTAATCTTGTACGAGTGCTGGAAATGCTCCCATACCTTGCAGAGGAATACAGGATGTGGGTGGCAATTTTCTCCAAACATTTTATCAGGCAATTTTCAGACAGCTTGGATTATGGATTTTCTTTCCTTGCTAAAGAAGAACAGTAGTGCTATTAAAGCTATTAAAAGATAATAGCTGATACCTACAGAGCTAGAGAGGGCTGGGAAAGTGGGAGAAAAATAGTTCTGGTTTAGGCAACTGAGACTAGTCCTGTAATATGCTGAGCTACCCCAGCTCTTCTGTCAGTAGTGGACAGAGCCCAGGCCGGCTGCAGTCTGAGCATGAATTTCAGTTCTTGGTGCCTGATCACTGAAACATGGCTGGCTGCAGCACAGCCTGGGCATGGTCCTGCATTAGTGCTCTCAGAAACCCAGACTTATCTGTTCACAGAAAGTAGGGGAGAGCTGTTGGGTGCAGACAGTTTGGAGACAGCTGTCCCCACTGAGCCACATCCCTGCACGGAGGGATATGGGGCAGCTCGGCTGTCTGCATCACCTGAGACCATGCTGTGCTACCCCAAGCAGCTTCTGCATGAACTGTTACATCTGCATGGCACAACACAGCTCTGTTTAGTTTGTGGTTCATCACAACATTCTCTCACATCGATCTACTGCTGGTAATTGGAATACAGATCAAACTGATTCACCCATTTCCAAAGGGAGTCATGACTGTAGAAGAAAATAATGAGAAGAATTGGATCCTGATCCCCCAGACCTCTGGCCTAAGGAAGAAGCAGCCCTATTTGTAAAATGCACTTGTTACTGTTCATTAATATAGATATAGAAGATACCTGGTTATCAGGTCAATTAGTGAACAGTGAAGAAACCACAAATTTGCCAGTAAGGCTGGTATGAAAGAAACTGCCATTTTTTGTGTTTTATGATAAAGAAATTATTGAACAGGTAAAAGTAGTTTCCTGTATTTGGTCATTAAAATTACAGCATCACAGGTCTGATGAAGTGGGTGCATGGAGCAAGAATACTGACCATAAATAGAACTTCATCAAGGACAGGAAAAAAACATGCTGTATTTTTGCGCTAATAAAGCCCTTATGCCCTTCTTGTACATATCTTCTCAAATTTTGCAGAGAAAACTTGGAGCTTAGTGCAGTGTCTTGCAAAAAGGCATCTACCACTCTTTGAGATGACCAAGAGTGCTCTTCTTGGTTCAGTGCAGAAGATCCCAACTCTTGGGTCTCTGTCACACCCAGAGCCCTGCATCCTCAGACACACCAAAGGCCGCTCGTTAGATGCCAGCGTGGCAACTGAGTGCAGCCCTAAGACTGGACCTGGCACATCCTTCTTCCAGCTCTGCTGCAAATTTCCTCTGGGACTTGGGTTAAACTCCCAAGTTAATTCCTGTAAAGAGACTCCATTTCCATTAACTTCAGTGGGAACATTGATTCTTAAAGAGCTGGATTCATCTAGCCTAATTTAGATACCTTATCTGTGCCTGCAGTTTAGATGCCTAGTGAAAAAGTTCTCCAGAAATCCAGGCAGTCAGGATCTTCCTTTGAAGACATCTCACCAATGACTGTATGGCAAATATCAGATCTTTTTTTAGGATAACTGTTTTGCTTTGGTATTTAAAATGCAGCACATTAGATGTCTGCAGTTAGATAGACTGGATTTGATAGTTTATATATGTGGATGTGAACTGTATAATTTAAGTTTAAAAATCCTCAAGATGCACAGACTTTGCAGTTAACGTACGTGCATTTCTGAGCAGGCTGAGCATAACTGTGGAAACCATATGCCCCAAAGGTTCATTTTAGCAAACACACCGTTTTGGTGGTACAGACACCCAGATTACAAGAAAAAGGGCAGTGAGTGGAATTTATGGCAGACCACTGAAGATGTTGGCATTAAGTTACACAATATGATATGATAATACATATATGATATGATAATATTCATGTGACCTAATTGCAAGATAAACCAATGTTTAGGAAATACACAGTTCTGAAGATGGAAAGTGAGCTATTAACTGAAAATTATTATTGTAATTTAAAAGCACTATCTGTGTTCATCAAACTAATTCTTCTTCTATCATCCTAATTTTAAAAAAAATGGAAACAACATGAAATTTTCAGTGTGCAAAATGATCTGCTCATAAGCAGAGCAAGCAGCAGACTAAGAGAATGAAGCAGAAATGACTCAGTGGATTATACCAAATAGCATCTGAGAGAACCATGATTTTCTTTCTAGAACATATAGAAACAAGATGGAATTTAACAAACAAATTTTCCAGTGTGAACTAGTCTACTTGCTGTATTTGAAAGTTCAAAAAATAATAAAGTCTAAGCAATGCTACCTCACCAAAAAGTTCTCCAACACTGCAGTAAACACAGATGAAAGACTTGGGCACTTTATCCTTAATTCTCATATCAAAACCAGTTGTTTGGTCTATGCGCTTCAAAATTTGTGACTGGGATTCATGTCACCTAGCTTTAGACTTCTGCAGTCCCGACAGCTACATCTGAGCCCAATGCCTTTGGCTTGCTTTGTACTCAAAGGAGAGCAATAGGTAATATGAAGTGCAATTTGGCTGTCCTATTTAGGAGGCCTAATTTTAGGTTAAGATGAATCACATTCCAGAAGTGTCTACGTCTCTCCATCAACTAGAAAGGGAGCTCAGATGTGAAATTTCTGCATGGTGTTTTTTCACTCAGTGAACACTGCTTTCGAAACTGAATCTTAATGCTCACCAACTTCATCTTATGCTGTGTAAAAAGAGAGAAAAACAAAGTATTAAAAAAAAGAAAGAAAGAAATCTTGTGGAGGCTGAAACAGTTTTGGAAGACTGAAGGCAACATTGAACCCATCTGGAGCAAAGGTAAGCTGGTGTTTAATGTCACATTAGTAGAAAACAAAATTCCACCTGAAGAGTCCTTGGAAAGAATTAGTTTGTGCCTAAGACTTCTGTGTCATCAGAGAAGCTTCTCCCATGGTCATATCATTGATCTCTGAGCTATCAGGATTAGAATGAGCAATTTTGGCTTCTTTCTGCATCAGCATTAGTGACAGGCATATTTCAGATAAGGCATCAGTTGAATGACACAACAAAAGGCATAAACAATCAAAGCCCTTCAGGAGCTTGCTTTACAAGTTTCCCATAAATCCTTTTAAAATCTTCAGTCTAATTGCATTGGCCCAGTTTTTGCCCCAAGTTCCTCCTACCTTAAACACAAATAAATAAGAGAAGTGCAGGGCCTGTTCTGCTCAAGAATTTTCATGGACAAGTTTTGCATTGTATATAGTAGAAACCCCTGCCTTTTCCCCTTCCTCAATACACATTACAGACAAAACTTCTCAAGGAGAGAGAAGTGCTGACCATGATCCTATGGCTCCTGCATGCTGTAGCCACCCCTGGGCACAGAAGGTGCTGTGACAGATGATGTTCCACAGCTGGGACTCAGAGAGTATCAAGCACAGCAGAAGTACTGAGTGTAGGGCCTCCTGTGGCCAAAACCTGTTGAAACAGAAGTGTAACAGATCCTAATAAAAACCTTTTCTGGATAGAAATGAAGCTAAAGAACAGGCTAGTGTCCATGAGAAGAAACTAAAACCCCAGAAAGTGCATAATTAAAACTATTTCTAGGCTACAAGTAAGGAGCACTAGTGTACTCTTGCTGGGTGATATGTTTCTACATGACAGCTCTGCTCCTGTCTTTACCAGAATATGTTCTTTAGATGAGAAATAGGCTAATATGATTGACCTTTACAAATCAAGACTTGCTTGCATTGTCTGTCAGCACTGTAATTTTGGCGTTTCTGCCCGTAGCTGTTGTAAACAATGGATACTGCAACCCCACCAGAGTCAGGAGAATGGAGTCCAGCCCAAGGAACAGTGAAGAAACACTTGAACAGCTCAGCAGTAAAAGAGTTGTCCTTGTGCTTTTCATTCTTCTTCAGCCAAAACATGCAAAACATAGTTCTTCTTATACACAAAGCGTAACTATCAGTGACAAATGCCATTCCCCTTATATTCTTGTCATCTTACCTCCTAAATTGTCTATTCTATTTAATGACACCCAGTTAAAAGTTCCTGTTATTCTCTGAATTGCTGTAAAAGTGAGCAGTCTTCATGTGTTCAGAGCAGCTTGCAATTAGCATACCCTGATCTTAGAAACTGCAGTCTATTAAAAATATGGACATATTAAAGCACAGCATCTGTAAACCTGCATATGTTCATCTTGCACAGGTTTCAAATGCCAGAGTCAAATGATTCCTAGATATCTTGTAAAAGAGCTTATAAATGTCACCATTCAGGTGGAGAACTTTAGAGAATTTTAATTCTTTCTTGAAAAATATTATATTACTTCACACTTACCTTCTCTGCTGTTTTCATATGAAGATGAAGAAAATAGAAAGAATTAAAAAAAAAAAAAAAAAACAAGATTTGCTTTATATAATCACTCTTTTGGATTTTGTAATTAGGCTTCTAGCCACAACCCCACTAAAACTATGGAGATCTGAATACAAAAATTTTAATCCAAACTCAGATGTATTTTGCTATGCAAATTGTCTCATTTTGGGATGTTTCCTTCAAACCAAGGGCCTGCCGGAGAACCATTTCTGCCTAAATGTTTTTTGTTTCTTTACCCTAAAAAGTGTAAGAAGTAATGCTTTCACAGGTATGTAGAGATTAAGACTGGGTGTATATTGCTTTCAAAAAAGAAAATGCTGAAGTGGACAACATAGTTTTCCTCTTCATATAGCTGTCAAGGCAAAGACAGGTCTATTTTATCCAGATTCTCATTTCAACAAATATGTGCAGTAGCTGGGGGCTGGTTTCCATTTTAATAGCAAATACTCTGTCAATAACAACCTTGTACATGAACAGGAGCTTTTCTATTTATATTAATCAAAGTAATTGAATCACAAAATGTACTGCTAATGAGTAGACACAGGACAATAGATTCTGCTAGATCTGAAGTGTTTCTGGAAGTGGCAGTACCAAAGCAAAAAAACTTAATTATTCATTCTGCTGCATACAAGACTTGAAAGCAATATTAGGTAACAACAAATTCAGCTCAGTGCCTTCACTTGGCTATCTAAGGGATGAATTTGGGCCAGTAGCTTGGATTTGGCTCCACATTTAGATACCTCTACTGTAAAGGCAGATGTTCATGGGTAAGGAAGGTGGTTGAAAACACAGTAGTCAGTGGAGATTTAGGATAGCTGCATCACACCCACGGCCCAAGAAAGTACAAAAATGAGCTGGGAAAGATCTGCCCCTTTCTGCACACAGCTGCTGCAGCCAGGAGGGCATCTCAGGGCACAGCAAACACCTCAGAACCTATATTTCAGAGTTTCTTAGTCAAAAGAGTCAGTGAGGCTTGACTGAGCTGATGCACATCCACTTTAGGATGGGATGAGTCACTCTCTAAATTCCTTTGAAGGCTTTGAGTAGTTCCTCATTGACTATAGGGCAATAGTAGGATCTTAAGCACCTCATATATAGGAAGGGACCTACATTAAAGATGCTTACATGGATACATCTGAAATCAATGCAGAGATGCATATTTTTTTCCTCTAAATACAGAGAAATCTTACCTCCTTGGTTTAGACTGGATACCTGGTACATGACAGCCAATATGCTGAGTTGAACCCCACACTCCCAGCTTGCCATATACCTCCCAGTTTAATGTAAGTACCCTTTGTATCAGGCATTCTTCAGGTAGAAATGAGAAATAAAATTATTATGCTATTCTCTAGCAAAAATATAGTGGAAATATTGTCTCCTACTAGGTAGAAGAACAAGCTAAATTCAAAAATGCAGAAGCTGATTCAATCCTCATGTCTGTGCTGGTACTAGGAGTCTGAATTTTTGGTTTAGAGATAAAACTGGAAAAAAATTCTGTCCAAATGCCATTTATATACTTGTTAGCTCTAAGTTGAGTTTCTAAATGTTTTTCTATAATAATCATGGTTTCATTGTTCTAGACAAAGTATAGATGTGTAATCAAATTTTCTTTTGATCATAATATAGCTATTACCAGACTTTTATTTATTACCTTTAAAAGAGTAGTGATTCATGTGATTTTAACCACTGAAGATAATCGGGAAAACCTGCAAGATCTGTTATTTGACATCTTGATTTTAATTACTCCCCACATGCTGCATTTGCTCGCTTTCATAGACCTGACCAACTAAGACTATTTTTATCTAGATGTTAAAAACTTGATGGGGTGCCAAGGAAGGTTTGTTTCCTCAAAGTGTTTGGCAGCTGCAATTACTTAGACCTAAATGACTCTACAATCTGTTGTTTGCAAATAAGCAGTCTGAGTGGCAACATGCATTCTCCATACCCCACATATCTTGGTAAAATCATTCCGTTTTTCTTCACAAACTTCAGCAATACCAATCTGATGCTTCAGCTGCACTCCTCCTATGTCATAAATATTTTGAAAAAATCCTTTAGAGTATCTCAATCTCAAATCTCACTCAGCTTCTTCTGTCATTTACTGGCATGTTTGGTTCATTTGCTTATAATGGGTAGATTCTTTGCTTTCAGTAACAGGAGTCATTAGAAAATACCAATATGACAAGAAAGCCTAGAGAAGACAAAGAAGGAACATGAAAGACCAGAGTAAAGTAAATCATATCAAGAGAGCTATGGAAATCACCCTTTCTTAGAAAAATTAATTCAGGAGAAAAGTGGTCAAAGTGAGAGGCAAAAAAATTAAAATCAGAGCTGTTTTTTCTTGCAGGTTGCAATTGCCAAAAGATGCTCTTAAACATGGGTTTCCATGTTATTTGTCTGTGTCTGGTCCTCAATGCAGAGGTGATTTCCAATTCTTTTGAAAAGACAATTGCATCCTCAGGTACCCTTTGCAAAAGATATTGAAAAGAATGGGTTAGTTTGGCTTAGATATCCATTTTTTTATTAAAATATTACATGTGTCCTTGAAAGGAACCAGAGTAATCATTAAGAAGATGCTTCATCAGCAAACAGGAGAAAAAGCAGTAAGAAGATTTTTACAAGAGTCTAGGGCTGACTGATGTGAGAGATGGTTTATACTACTGCATAAGCAATGCCATGTTTTTGCTTCTTATTTCTGTTCTGAACTGCCAGTGGCAGGCTAAAGGAAGAAAAGGAAAACCCACACAGAAGTGACTGTCTGGAGACTTGAGCCATCCACTTCGCTAAGGAACTCGTCTGAGAGTACAAAACATTGCTGCTCCTTGTGGCATAACTGCAGATACTGATGGAGTTATAAGTCTTTGCTGTGTATACATTTTCCAGTATGGGGCTGTTGGTTTTGGTTTTTCTGGGCACTGAGAATGTGCTTTGAATTTAGAAAGTAAAAGAAAGAAAATACTTTATTACTGCTTGCTGAAAAAGTAACAGATGACTAGATTTTGTGTTCACTTCTATAGGGAGGTAAAAAAAACCAAAGTGCTCCTCCCCTGCATTTTCTGCAGCAGTGATCAAGTTTCTGGGCAGTGAAACACAAAAATTTGCAAGGTTTCCTATTGCTTATCCACTCTTAGAATGCAAAAGAGGGCATCATGCAGAACAGACAGAGCACTGGATCCGTGCTTTGACTCCTCACCCTAAAACATGAACCAGCAAACCTCAGATTTATCTGCTGTGCTCTATATTTATTTCCTTTGCCTTCTCTAACAAGGAGGAATTATGATTCCATGCATCACAGGGAATGACAGTAGTTCAGGGGCCACAGATTTGATATTTTACCCCTTTTACATGCTACGCCTGAAGTCTGAACCTGTGATGGCTTTGCCATTGCCAAATATGCTGAAGATGCAGTGTCTACATCTTTTGTCCACTCTCCAGAGCCATATTTAAGCAATAACAATATCAAAAAGAAACAATTTATCTAAATTAATTAGGGGCTGGTTATCATACCTATGAACCAGTGAAGCTGGGTGCCACCTGCTGTCAGTAACTTTTTACCTCTATTGGAGAGTGACTGATTGCAATAATCCAGTTATTAAATTGTATTAATACCCCCAAAGGGGGAAAAATCACAAACCAAAAAACAAACCCAAATATATTTTGGAGATTGCAGCTATGAGACTTTTGAAGCTGCAAGAAGCTAAACTAAGTTATTGATAGAGGGGCAAGCCTATGAGTTGACCTGTGCTACCTAAATTTTAGACATGTATTTGCATTCACATGTACACATTACATTCACATATAGATTTGTAGGGCAAATTACCTGTGAGTATAAAATGCTTTCCTATCTCCAGTATAACGATGGAACACATAATGATAGATTCCTAATCCTGAGGTGGGAAGACAAAAAGGGGTGATAAAATTGAGCACACAGAGTAAATGTGTAATACTTGTAATTAATAAGCAATATTAAAATCTAGAGTTGCACTTACTATCACATTTTGAATTAAAACAATGCTGATGGATAGCAAAGAAAAGGTGAGCCATCGGTTTACTGAAAGACATGAATATGTCCTAAGAAATAAAGCAAGAGATTTAAAAAAAAGAAAGTTTAAAAAAATTCCTTGACTTGTTTTCATTTCCTTCTTCTGTATTATAAAATAGATCTCAAATAAGCATTAACCCACTGCTAACATAGATGTGAGCCATGATTTGGATGCATCATTCATACATGTTACACAGAGTAGGACACGCTGTAACATGACTGAGGAAAAAATGTCTTGTTAGCAGGGATGACAGGAAAGGCTTCTGCAAGCAAACTGTGGCTGTCAAAACGATCTGCCTCATCACAATCAGTATTTCTATACTTAGATGTGAATCAATCTAATCTGTGCATTTTCTTTAACAAATAAATAGAGAGAATTATGTATTTTGAATCATAACAAAAAGTTCCACACAAAAGACTCTAAACTGATCTTTAGGATGCAAAACTATCTCAGTTCACCTGAAAATCTGAATAAAGTATGTGGAACTGTGGTTCTGTGAGCCTGAACTCATTTTTAATGAGTCAAATAGCAACAGTGCAGCTTCCCATATCTACCATATTATTGTTATTATTATGATCTGTTTTGCTGTCTCTGAAGATGTGTTCCAACTGCACAAGCTACAGCACAGACTCAGTCCTGTTCCAGAATGTGTACAACAACTAACATGAGCAAATGGGAGAGACGTTCTCCAGGAATTGACACAGGAGGAAAACACCTTGGCTTTCATTACATCACTTGCTGGAATAAAACAGGGGAACAATAATCAAACCCCTCCTGATCTCAGCCTGTGGGACCACCACAATGTGGCTCTCCATAGCAGTCGTATTTTCTGTCCTGTTGGGAAAAGGGGGGAGCTGGTGAGGGAGCTTCCATGAAAGAACTTTACAGAGACAGGGATAAAATTACTGACCACCCCTCCCAGCCCAGAGGGGAGCTCTCTTGTCTGTGTTTCTTCTCCATGTTTCAGAGTTCCCACCAGCACTGCTCTCCAACAGTGGTAAAGCTGAGCAGCTGTGGCCTGCTGAGGATCCCTCCCAACAGCAGCATCACACTGTCCTGCCCTCTGCTCCTCAACACGCTCCTGGCTCATCCATCCACCCTGCTGAAGGAGAATTCCCACAAAACAGTTTTGCTCAAAGCAATCCTGATGGGAATGATCCCTCTAAAGGCATGAAAAAAACATTTACTGGTGGTATTGCAAAATGTAGCCAGGGAATATAGAGTAATGTAACAGAAACTACTGTGACAGATTTAAGGATTTCACTAGAAAATACGAAAATATTCTCAGCGTTTACACAAACAGCAAGAGCAGGTAAATGCTACAACTTTGTGCAATATTAGCCTGTGATTTTTTGACTTTTACTTAAAAGCAAAAATATTGCTTAAACCTCTGCACTTGCCTACCACACACAGAGAATCATTTAGTCTCTGGAGAGCCATTACCACCACTATTGCTTTTCCTGGGAGCATGTGCCAGACTGGGAGGAACACAGCACACAACAGTGGTTATTCAGCTTTTTCTATACATGTGCAAAAGAAGACATTCATTTCACAAGCCTATGCTGTGCCCTAATAAATACTACAATTTGAAATTTTAGTACTTACGCATGCAAGGGTTGGTTGAAGGAGATATTCACATGTGGGGCTTGATTATAGTGTTTTATCACTCAGCTGAACATCTAATGTTTAGCACAGTAGCTGGAGTGCTTCTTTTCATGTCATAACAAAGGTTGCCCTCACATAGTAATTACAGCCTTCTTAATAAAAGGAAAGGCATTTTGAAACAGCTGAAAAGTTCAGAAGCTAGAGATGAAGTTTGGAGAAGGAGTTTGCCATCACTTTGCATTTGGCAGGTAGTTTCGTGCCTGAGTTGTACAGTAAAATGGCAGAGCTGCCTTGAAAACCTTCCCTCAAAGCTGGAGACATTAAAAAATCATGAGCTGAGGAAAAAGAAAGTCTGCAGGATTACAAAAAATCACAGCAAAGTTAATGTTTCTGTAAAAAAAGTACAAAACCAGTGTGATGAATTATTATATGATGTTTTAAAAGTGTAGAAAGGCATAAGGACATGGAGATGTAGAGCAGAGCGCAAGCAGCAGAATATATTCAGAGCAAAGCTGCCCATGCTGAGTGCAGTGGTTAAGCATTTGTAGCTTTGCCCCAGGGCAATATGTGGCAATATGGGTTATATTTTCTAGTGACATTTCTGAATGCATCTTATGGGGCCTCTCGTGAACTGCTAATGATATATGTCTGTGCTGTATGTACTTACAGCATAATAATAATCAGTTTGGTTAAAACAATTTGGAGGGTTTATGCAGTTTAGGGCACTTAATTACAGATACGCTTCTCATCTGTCTTTGAAAATTCCAGGTCAATTTTACATCCGATCTTTTGGATTTCTCTTTTTCTCTTCTGACCTTCAAAACTACTTATCAGTGGCCAGCAACCTCATTAGCAAATATCTTATTAATTGCAAAAAATGGGACTGCTGGTTTTATTTTCATAACTTACCAGTGATTCTCTTTTATTTTAAACCAACAGGGGTATCAACAGTTCTAAGGCCTCAAACTTTATCATCTGCTTCAGAGTTGGAGAGGACTATCCATGTATAATTTTATTTTCAGTACATTTGTAACTACATTTTTTTTTTCCTAATTCTCTTAGTTGGGTAATATCTCTATTTTTCTGCTGTCTCCTTTCCCTACAGAGATTGATTAAATATGCTTTTCTGAACTGTATGTACTGTGTTAGCTCCTTCCTATTGCCATGGTTTTGCATCTACCTTTTTCTGGATTGCAGTTTTGTCATCAAATTAAGGTGTCGGACTTTGACATATTTCTATGTGGATAAATTTGATTTTCATTTTCTGTGGTGCCTAGGCACTGAAGCTACACCACGCAAGTACTATTCCATCAAAAAATTAGAGCTTCCAACCCTTTTTGAAAACATGCTTTCCTTCATGCACAGCCTCCACGTCTCCTGCTAAAGCTGTGCAGTTCTGCACTGAGCTGATTAGCCCTTACAGCTTGATGCTGCATTTCATGCTTAAATAAGCATTACTTTATTAATATGTGTGGTCAGAGAGATAGTTTGACACCCTTCAGGATATGTGATGGTTGTTTTTTCTTTGCTATGAAGGCTGGAGTAGTTACCCTTCTGTGATTAGGTAGCAAATGAAAGGTATTTTCAAACGCTTTGGACCAGTCAAGAATGTACCGCAGGAAACATTGAAAGGGGAAGAATGAAGAGAGGAGGAACATAGGCTGTCCTGTCAGAAACAGCCTAAGATGAAGCCCGCTGGGGAGCAAGGCACAACATTTTTCTTGTATATCCTGGAGGCAGCAAGAGTTCTTGCATATGCTCTCATCCATGAGAGCTGATGGCACGTGTTCCCATCTGCAGGACTTGGAGGGTGGGAGAGGAGAACAGCCACTACACCAAATTTGTGACACCTGGAAGAACAGGGATAAACAGGGGCTGGGGAGCAGTGCAGCTGCAATAACTCATCCATCTGGAGAGTTATGATGTAAAAATATGGAAAGCTTTAAAAACCACAAACCAGGCTTTCTCACTTTGATGACCTGAAAGCATCATGGTTAAAAATCAGGACCTTTCCCATCTGGGAAGAGGATCTTGGTTCTTGTGAGTGCTTCAAGATCTGGGTGCTGATTACAGGCTGCAGAAGGGAAGTATCTCAAAGGAATAACCATAGGGAGAAGATCTTCAGGAAAGGGAGGGGTGACACTCACCATCAAAATTGCTTTCTACATGCAGGTTCTTGCTTTTAAGACAAGCAGTTCATCAAAAATCTGTGGCCGTGATGATGATATCTAATGCTTCTTTGCTTCCTGTTTGCTTTTATGGAACATGAGCACTTGTGTCCAAGTACAGCATGGACTGTCTGCTCCCCCTCAGAAGTGTCCTTCAGCCAGTGCTCTCTCTGAAAAGCACACCAGGATTTTTCTCAAAGGGGTTTCTCTGCCAGGGGTTTCTGTGCTCAGGACTGGGACAGCTGTGCTGTCTTCTCTGGTCTGTTCTGCCTCTGCACATCACACCAGCTCCCTGACCACCCAGGGCTTTGTGCCAGCAGTGCTGGAACCCCAGGATTGTGGCAGGACCCACCAGAGTTTAACTGATCCTTGCAACCCTCTAAAAGAGAGGACAGTAGGCATACAATTCACAACAATTTAGGAACAGCATACACCATGTCACAAGAGGACCAGGAGGATGTTGCACATATAATATAAGCTGCAAAGCTTCTGTGGGTGGAAGAAAGAGACTCCTTGGAGACTTCATTTATGCTCTCTCCTCCAGACCATGCAGAACATGCACAATTGCCCCTTCTGACAAGAGTCATGGATTCAGGTGTGTGTTAGCAGCAATGTACTTTGCAATTAAAATAACAGGTTCAGACCCATCATGTGAGTTTGTCATAAAACAGGAAATGGGCTATATAAACCTTGCTTTGCTCTGGCAATAAATTCTGTGTTTCTACCAACTTGTCTTACGCTAAGTTTTTGTCTTATTCCTGTGGAATTAGTACTGACAACACAAACCATAGTATCCTCTTGTGCTTCCCTTTTCTTACACAGCTGTCCTTTTGGGTATCTAAGCCAATGATGTGAGACAATACTGATGTTCCTTGAAAAACATTGAATCTACAGATAAGGACATTTTTTTTTTTTTCTCAGAGATTACACAAGTCAGCTGCAATTATAACTGGATGGTTTTAGCAAATAACTGAGAAAATGTTTCCAGCAAATGTGGGATCATTCACTTTCACCAACCTGACATTTCTGCATGACGGAGGGGAGGGTCAGGATATCCACCATTTTTGGGCACCATAAACAGCCAACATTAGCATCAGGGTGCAACAGCTGCTGCTGAGAAATGGCCCTGGAAGGTGCCTCAAAGCCAGACAAAACTTTTACCACACCATTTTTATGTCTCCCTTTTGCACATTACACAGATACAGATGTCACTACCCATTCAGGGATGCACGATAAAAATAGTAAACAAGAAAGTGCACCTTTTAGAAAGTGAATCAAAATCTTGGGATAAAATACTTTAAAACTATCATTGTTTAGTTGGGTTTCATCTAGATTCCACCAGACTGCTGGTTTCCAAAAACAGCTTTCCTATGTTTATTGATTAATAACTGTCATTTTTTAGAACAGCTATGCAACAGGCTGCAATAATCTGAAAGCCCAGTTTGAAGTCACATAAACATTTGCCTGACTTTGTCCATTAGGATGTGTGTTGATGGTATAAATCTGAAGGATACTGCTTTAAATTCTAAATATTTTCCACTACATTTTTGTGGGGATGCCTTCAGTTTGGAACACTTAAAGCAAATTTACTGGAACTGAAAAAAAAACCCCAGAAGTGGTTTGGAAAGTGTGTTTGTTCTGTTTGGAGAACTTCCAAATAAGGCAAATTTCACTTGGTTTAGTCTTAGCATAGATTCTGTCCCCCCTTCCTGGCATCCTTGATCCAGTTATTAGGATATTCCAGACATCCACAGCCTTCTCTCTCCTGGAGCCACGTACTGAGAACACAAAAAATTAGAGCATCTAAAATAGCTGGTGACTGTACAAAACAGAGCTGGAAAAGCTCTTGAGAATGTCAAATCCAAGTCCCTGCCTGCAGGAGGAGCATCTACCCTGAAATCCTTTCTGACAGAAACTAGTCCAAGATGCTGCTTAATCTCCAGTGAGAGAACACCAGTATCCCTAGCCACACTGTTATCTTGTTTTGCTCTTCTTAGCCATGGGAAGTTTTTCCTAGTGCTTAGCCTACATCTCCCTTGCTGCAGTTTAAGCCCATTAAGAAGAACTATAAGCAAATGAAAAGCATCTCATGTTTTGTCCTCTAGAGGAGATAGCAATAAATTATTGGAAGCACCTTGAGGACTTCTCCTTTACATATAAATTATCTCAGCCTAGTTTAATATTCAAGAACCACTCGTGTTTCCCACAGCCAATGTTCCTGGCTCTTGAAATGCTGCAACGCTGCTGCTGCACTCCTGAGGCACCTCTAGGAATCTAGAGGAGCCCACTGGAGCTCAGTGGGAGTAAGCAGGGCCCCTGGGCTCAGCTGGGGAGGTCTTTCAGGCCACTGTGCTCAGCACACACAGAGGTCATTTTAAAAAAGAAGGAAAAAAATAAAGAGTGGAACAGACAGCTGCAGCTGCTCTCCCTGTGGTTCTCAGTGCCATGACCCCGTGCCACAGCCCAGGGCCCGCTCACATGACCCGGCCACACAGGCTGTCCACTGCTCCTCTGTCATGCTGCACGCAGATTTTTCCTCCTTCCCCTGACACTGCCCTTTTCAGCCTTTTCTCTGGCTTCCCTCTCTATCAGCAGTGCAAGAGAAGCTGGTGGTGCTGGGGAAGCCCTTGGCAGGAGAATTTCTGCTGGTCTCTGCAAGAGACATCTTGCTGCTGCCCCATGCTTGCGTGCTGTGAATGCCCCTTCTTGTCCCCAAACCACGCCACAAGATGTCACCACTGAAGTTTTTCAATGGGATCAAGCTGTAGCTTTCACTACAATTACCACAGGGAGGAAACAAGCAGATGCCTAACCTGATTAAAAACAAATCACCAGGCAAAAATCAGAAACAAATTCCCTCTTGTTACTAAAGCCTTGAGTCAGGCTGACTGCTTTGGGATTACTAATTTTGATGTCTTAGTGCAGATACATGGCTCCAGGGTGATCCAGGAAACAGGACCCTGGGATTCCCCAAAGAAGGAGCTCAGAAGGAGAGTCAAATAAACTGCTGCCAAGCTGACAGCAGAGAGGGAGCCAGGGATGTGCAAACCAGGCCCAAGACATGAATTCTTGGCTGGTCCTAAAGACTCAGAGTCTTTTATGTCTCCCCATGCCCATTTGTGAAGGCATTCAGCAATGGCACCGCTGACTGCCTCAGTGTAACAACCCCACAGACAAAACTCCCATGGAAGTTAATAAATTCAGCTGAATCTTCCCCTGGAAGTCCCTGTTGCCTCCTGGAGGGTTAGACCCGAGGACTGAGACAACTAACACTTTCAGAGGTGATGGGACAAGAAGCTCAAAAGGCAACAAATAGGCAATACCCTGCTGAGCAGTTTGCTGCTATTACACCTGAAGTGCCCTGAGCTTTGGCAATTTTCCTCCTCACACCTGCATAAAAATTAAAGCAAAGTCCCAGACACAGGTAGCCTTTGCTCCTCTTTTCTGGGCTCTTCAGCATTTCTAGCAAACCAACATCAGCCTAGCATGATTCTCCACTATCTGTCTTGGTCTTGGAGTAACAGTGTTTTGAGTTGAAAACTCAGACACCCAGTAAGTCCAAACCCCTATGAAGAAGAAATCAGTTTGACCATTGTGTATGATATAGCAAATGCTCCTCAGAGTGTCTCACCTATCTATTCAGATTACAAAAAATAGTATTAGTTTTAGCTCTACCATTATGCTGCATTTATTGAGGATCTGGGACTTGTAGAATGCTTTCTGCTCATTTATTCCATTTTCTCATTAAAAATTGAAACCAGGCTGTACACTAGAATTAAGTGTGTTGCTCTAAAAGGCCAGATACTGCTCTCTCTTCTGGCAATGACCAAATTCCCATTACTTTTATTGGCACAGCACTAAAGCTAAAAGTAGCTCTGTGAGTGACAGAACCATTGCATTCAAAATGAAATGCTGCTCCTGATGCAGAGCTGAATTTCTTACTTTGCTGTCATATGTGAAAAATAATAATGATCTTTGCAGATTCCATCTGTGTTGGGTCTGCCTTCCTTCCAAAACCTTTTGTGACTTTGATTGCTTGGTCACCACCACAGAAATGCCAGTAAGTCAAAAGTGCCACAGCCAAGCCACAGGAGGGTGGGCACAAGGGCAGCTCCAAGTTTGGGTGCCAAGGGGATGATGTGTAAAGGACTCCTCTTACCAGCAGTCCTGGGACATGAACTTCTTTCAAATTACAAGATGGGAAGATGTACAGTGCGTTTTCTGGTTATCTCATGCTCTTTTTCCTAGGAAATCAGTTTCACCTGTGCAGCTAAATCTTGAGAAAAGAAACATGATGTTTTCTTTCCAGATAAACCGTTAGATCAGTTCAGGGGAAAAAAAAAAAAAGTCAACTCTTATTAGTCTGTCATGTTCCTATAATTTAGTGTCTCTTTGGAAGGACCCAGATGATGAAATACAGAGATGGCAGAAGAGTGTCAGCTTGCACTTCCACAGAAAAGTTTAGGATAAAAACCTTTAAAATACAAATAAAATCTAAATTTAAAAAGTAGCAACCAACTATCTAAAAATAATCTTAATGTCATTTTTAAAATAAAATCTCTGGAATTTGGAGGTGCAGGTGTGATTTTGAAGCTTGTAAATCATTGTTATGTAAATATAATAGTGATGGCATTCTTGTCAGTAACACCAGTTCTTTGTTAACCACTCATATCTTCATGTGCTCCCCCTAGCAAATGTGCTGCAAGTAGCAATCCAAAGATTTCTGTTAAGTGCTGGACTTGGTTGAGATAGAACAGCTGACTGGATAGGAAGTCCTGGACAACAAAGCCTACTCCCTTTGAAGCTGGCACCTTGGTACAGACATTTTTATCTCCTTCCTGCTAAGCTTTCTGCTTCCCTAGCTCTTCAACCAGATGAGGAAGTGAGTTGTCAGACCCTCTCCAGAGCACACCTCGACACTGTGAAATTCCTCCAGAGTCCTCCTGCAAAGCTACATCCAAAGAAACAGCTCTCCCTTTCTTTCCTCACTAGGGGCATTGGCTGGGCCCCAGACTAACCTGCAGACTAACACTAGGCAGTCACACTTAGAGCCAGCACCTCAGCCCAGTTTGCAGGCTTGTTTATTCCACAAGCCTGTGCAAAGCACTGCTTGAAATCTACTGGTAAGGTCAAGCGCCGGAGAATGTTTTCAAATGTCTAATTATCTCATTTAAACCTCCTTCTGAAATACTTTATTTCTAAATTATGAAGAGGTTTAATAACAGCTTTCAGCTTCATTAACTCTTACATATACCTCGAGTTAGAAAACCCACAAAAATCTTGATTAATTGCCCAGCAGTGTTGTCTGACATAGGGTAAGGTTTACACCGATGTTAAAGCCTTTCTGAGAAAGTGAATTTTTACATGACATCAACATCTAGTTTGTGAAAATATAGAAAACTGATCCCATGTCATATTCTTCTTTTTCTGAAAAATTTCACGGAGCAGCAATTTGGCTGAAGAGTGCAGCAATGCATTCAGCTAGAACAGAAACTTTGAAAACTGTGTGAAAATGGCACCTTGACAGTATTTCTCAAGTATCTATCCAGGGTCAGAATTTAGAGTAATAGGCATATTTTGTTAACAAACATCTCTTTTTCTGATGTGGAAATAGCATGAGATGAGTTTTAAAACACAGCTGCATAAGTGATGGCTGCTATGCACATGGCCTCTAAATCTTTGTCTTGCTGCCCAACACCCCTGCATTTTGATATGTTCAGCACAATTTGGGTTCCTTCTCAAATGGTCTGTTTTACTTCCAAAACTCTGAACTTTTCATATTCAAAAGCTTTGCTCCAGTCAACATGCATTTGGGGTGTGTGAGGAATGGAAAATGAGCAAATAATGTACTGCCAGTTGTCATTTAGCCTGTCTGACCGATCCATTGGAGAACAGGGGTGACTTCCAAGGACACCCAGCCCAGTGATAATGTTGAAATTTTGAGACATTCTCTTTGGAAAGAAAATGAAGATAAAAGTAACAAGATGTCAAAATGCATGAATTGTGAATTGCCCTTTAATATTCCAGTGAAGAGACATATGAATAAAAACAAGGGTGCCTTGCTGCTAAAAATAACTTCTTGTTTTTAATGCTGATCTGCAGCTGTAATGAGAGTGTTCAGCATTTTTCAAGTCTATACATTTTTAAATCTAGCAGATTGTGTCAGTATGAAAGAAGAAAATCTCACTCTGACTTTTAGACAAAATGTAATTATTTTTCTACCTCTGATTTTGGAAACAAAGTATATCTTCCAAACAAAGGCAAACCAAAGGCAAGCTATCACCTTGGTATTAAGCAAAGCATGAAATCAAAGAGCAGTTAAGAGAGCCCCTGGGAGATAAGAAATTCTCAGTGTCAGGACCACTTCAAAGAGTGTAGGATCATCATCCTGCTCTATTGTACAAGTGGCTTTTCACACACAAATCTGCCACAATTAAATTAATATTTGTGAGCTTAACTGTGATCCTTTTGCCTTTGCTTAATGAAGGATTATTCCACCAGAGCTGAAGGAATTATTCACATGTGACTGACCCCAGAAAAAGGCTTCATACATGGTTTGGATGACTTTGAATTTTTGAGGGGGGCCTGTCAAGCCTGCTCTGCTAAATCTTTCTCTTCTTCCATGGAAGCCCCTGCAACATTCAAAGGGGGCTTAAAGTGAATTTACATATGGATATCAATGGGAAAAATAATTTACACTTGGATTCTGTGGGAGAAACATCATCTTCACTCAGGAGCAAAGAATATAGCAATGTCATATTTCTAACAGGCTGTTGCCATTTCAGCAATATTTTCAGTGCAATTTGGCACAGTTTCCACATGTATTTGTCACTGATAAGAAGCCTGTTCCAAAAGTTTTGAAAAAAAAAGGTTAGACAATGAAAAACAAGAGAAGAATACAACAATATAAGGGGAAAGGGAACTGAGATATCTTGTTTGAATGACAGGCAAACTTTCTGTGTCTCCTCTGTAAGAGAAAAAAGGGTTTTGTGACTGAGAGGCATTTCAAAGGAGCCGTCACAGCTCAAAGCAAGGCAAGGCATAGGTCTCTGGTAGAGCAGTCAAGGCAACCTTTATATCTTTATCTCACTAGTTAGAGTGAGATAAAAAAACCACAGTGCCTTGTATCTGCAAAGGCTGCATGTTAACATAACTATCTTAATGTCAAAGAACATCTTGATTTTCCATAAGAATAGCTGTGAGACTAAGCACTTTTCATCATTCTATCAGATTATCCAGCTACATTATTTTTATAAGCGGAGAAAATACCGTGAAGATGCTTCAGAACATAAATTTAGGCTGCAGGTTAAGGATGAAGTGGGGCAAGTTCATATTTGTACAGTTCTTGTCCTATCTTCTCCAGCATGCAGCAACACTTAACAGCTCTAAAAAAGATGAAAAAATTCACTGTCTTGCCAGATAACTCTCTTTGATTTTTTCTGTTCTTTTTTCTTCACATCCCACCACTTTTCCAGCACCTATGCTATACTTCTGTAAATAAACACCATGACAAAATGGCTTTTGTACCCAGGCCTGAAGAATTTCCATTAATAGATATAATTATATATAAATATACATAATATTGACTAGATTTAATTCCAGAGCATAGTGATCTTAGAAAAACAAGTCCCCTTGTTATCCATATGACCAGTTCAAGATGAGCACAGTACCACAGAATCACTGCATGGCTGAAGCTGGAAGGGATGTCTGGATGTCACCTGGTCCAACCCCTCTGCTCAGGCAGGACCACACAGAGACAGTTGCCCAGGACCATGCCCAGATGGCTTTTGATTATCAGCAAAGATGGAGACCCCACAACTTCCTAGTGCAACTTGTGCCAGGGCTGGGTCACCCTCGCAGCAGTGTTGGGTAGCTCATTCTGGAGAAGGAAATATTGGTCCTGTGGTCAAAGGACAACTTCTGCTTCCAAAAGGATATTCAGACCCCCTGGAACCACAACAGTTGTAATGGATTTTTTATGACGAATGGGACATATTCCTAGTGTCCACTGGGAATTATGGATCTGCAGGGGACAAACTGATCATCAGATACCTTTATCTATGGAAATGAGTGAAACTTTTATCCTGTATTGTAAGTCCATGGCTGTTACAGTGCAGAACTCATAGTTGTCCTATGGAGTTTCAAATTCCCTTAGGTTCAGACAATTGTACTCACTCTAGGATTATTTTGACTACAAAGGCTGCTTAGGCACTTCAAACTCCTGTAGCTACCAATACACAGGCACATAAATGTGCTCATCTCAGTCTTGAACTGAATCCAATCCCATCTCTGTTTACTTCTAAGTAAATTATTATTATTAATAATAATAATAATATTATTATTATTATCATCATCATCACCATCATCATCATTATTATTGATTACTCTGCACCTGAGAGATTTACATTTCTAGCAGTGACATAAAAATAAAAAGCTACTGTTGACAGCTTTTAAAGGAAACACAAATTTAGAGTTTCAGCTCTTTTACCTTTACTTATGATTGAACCAGGAACTTCAGAAAAGTTCAGACATGTACCGTTTGTGATGGTATATCTTCTAGATGCAAGATTAGAGTAGACTGGTCTGTAACTAACATAGTTGTTAGCTTAGGTGATCCCTGGCACATTATTGACTACAGTAGGTGAAATTGGCTGAAGTCCCCATTCTGGCTTCTATAGAGCATTCCCTGGGCTAGGAAATTCAACATTAAATGCTCCTGCATCTAGTTTGTTATTGGATCTAGACATTAATGGCAAAAGCATTGTGGATGACTGTGTTATTCCCTGTCATGCCACATTACAGGGAACAACATGGACTTGTTGGAGCAACTCCAGTGGACAGTCACCAAGTTGATTAGGGAGATGGAGCACTTTCCCTACAAGGAAAGGCTGAGTGAATTGAGTTTTCTCACCCTGGAAAAGAAAAGGCTTCAGGGTGACCTAATTGCAGTCTCCCAGTTCCTGAAGGGAGCCTACAAGAAAGATGGAGAGAGATTGTTTACAAAGGCTCATACTGACAGGACAAGGGAGGGAATGGCTTCAGACTGAAGAGTGTGGGTTTAGATTGGATATTAGGAAAAAAATTCTTTATTGGGAGGCATTGGAACAGATTGCCCAGGGAAGTTGTGGATGTCCTATTTCCTGGAAGTGTTCAAGGCTAATCTGTATGGGGCTTTGAGCAACCTGGTCTAATGGAAGGTGTCCCTGTCCATGGCAGGGGGGTTGGAACTGAACCATCTTTTAAGGTTCATTTCAACACAGGTCATTCTATGATTTAATGATTACAGGATACTGACCTTACTGTTTGCTGGGAAGTAGCATGATATATGCCACAGTTTAGTGAAGAACTAAAGTACAGGGTCTATGACCTGCCCTGCCTGAGGGACATGAGGAGCTCTGTCAATATGGTGACAATTGCTGAGCAGAAATAGAGGTACTATTTGTGTGCATTTTTTGAGAAATGGAAGTATGAGACCTCAGCTTTCACTGCAGAAGGGCCAAGAAGGAGAGCCTGGTAATAATGTTCTATAAGTAGTTTGGGTCTATGAAAGCTTTGATTCCCTGGGAATTCCTGATGCTGCTTAGCACACAATGCTGGGGCCAGCAGCCAGCTTGTCCACCCAACACACGGCTTTGTCACACTAACGGTGTTAGGCAAGGTCCAGCATGTCCCACATAGCAGAAATGAGCTCTTGCTCAAATCTGGACCACCCCACTTCCCCTCAATCCAGTGGATGTGTGCATGCACAGGACAAGCCAGGCCTTGGCACAGGCTCTGCCTGGCACACGGGCAGAGGAGGTGCACTCTGGGCTCCTCATGTCTCCCCCTCAGAAATTTCAGCCACTGAAACATTTGAACAAAGTTTTGTCTTACTATAATGTGATGTCTTCAGTATTTACTTGCCACTGCCAAATGTTTTTAATATCATCTTTTTGTTATTTAAGTTAAGGAGCTTAGTTACCCCTAATCAAATAACTGCAGATTTTCCAGGCACAGAAAACTAAAATTCAGTGATTTCAGGCCATCTGGGAAAACATCCACAAAATCTGAATTTCTTATTATTTAAATAATTAATTTTATCTGAATGTCACTTCCATTTATATTAATTTTGATATAGTTGGGAAAGTGAGCATCTAGTGAGGCTATTAATCAAACGTTCCCTGAATCAAAACAATTGGCTAATTACTTCTAGACGAGTATGGGTTTTATTATGCATTAGTTAGTTTCTAGTTCACCCATCCTGCATTTTAATATTCAGCTAGCAAGCTCAGATTGGTTTTACAGAAACTTTTGTGTTTTCCCAAATTGAGACCTTTGTTACTTACTGAAGAACTCCAAAGAGTAAATAAATATTTCATGAGATCTTGGGAAAAACATCCCCTTTTAACTTGTTTAAAGAAAATAGTTTATTGAACAGCAGAATAAAATCAAGAGCTGAGCCATGTTCTCCTCAAACTCAGCCTGGAGCCTGGGGAAAAAAAAGATGTTGCTAATAGTGCAATTTGCTGGTGTCAGAAGTGGAAGGGCTGCAGAGCCTCAAGCCAGCTAACTCCAATTGCTTCCTGCTGCGAAGAGCATCTGGTCATTGGTGACTCAGAGCATGCATGCAAAAGCAATGAGCCGTGTCATGCTCTAACTCCAGCCAGCAGCCAAGCCCCACACAGCCCCTCACTAACTCACTCCCCCAGCAGCAGGGTCAGGGAGAGAATCAAAGGGTGAAAGCTGGAGAATTTGTGGGTTGAGATAACAGCAGTTTAAAAAGGAAAGCAAAAGCCACACATACAAGCAAAGAAAAAACAGAGAATTAAAACACTGTTTCCCAAGGTCTGGCAGGTGTTCAGCCATCTCCAGCAGAGCAGGGCCCCATCACACATAACAGTGACTTAGGAAGACAAACTCCATCACTCCAAACATCCCCCCCTCATCCTTCTTCCCCCAACTTTATATACTGAGCATGATGTCACATGCTATGGACTCTCCCTTTGATCAGTTTAGGTCACCTGTCCCGGCTGTATCTCCTCCCAGCCACCCCTGCATCCCCAGCTTCTTCACCAGTGTGGCAGGAAGAAAAGCAGAAAAGGCCTTTGCTCTGCGTGAGCCCTGCTCAGCAAAACCAAAAACATCTCTATAGTATCAGTCATATGTTCAGCACAAATCCAAAACACAGCTCCATACCAGCCACTGCAAAGAAAATTAATTCTATCCCAGCAGAAACCAGCATAGTCATGCCTGTAAGCAGGAGGAAGAGTAGGAGGACAGAGGCAGTAGATCCTGTCTCTCTACATCTAGGGGAGGAAACCAGAGGTAGGGGCTACAAAAATCAAGGGAGAAGCTGGGTCTTGTGCAGCAGAGAAGTGGATGGCTAGGAGAGATAAATCCCATTCGCTTTTATTATGAAGATACTGTGTTCATTGTTAGAGAAGAGAAGGCATAAATTTTCTTGCCACTGTCACATGGAAGCATGACAGCAGTGGTAAGGCTGAAAACAATCAATAAACCCTGGCTTTTTTTAGGGAGTCAAACTCCCCAAAACCTCCTGCTGTAGCTTCTTTACTAGAAGCAGTTAAATCCAGTGGCAGTTCAGCACCCATATGAGAAAATGCAACTCATGTCTCCAGGTACTTCTGGAAACTCTCACCAGCAACTGAAGGCAGGAGATGACACCCAGGGCCAGAGAAGAGCTGGGTCACACAATTGCCCTGAGCTGCCTCCACTGCACCATGGGCACAACCCCTCAGTGTGGGGCTGGCAGCAGTGCTGGTGTAGGGCATCCCATTCTCCTCCAGCATGGGGACATGGGGCATGGCTTTGTCCCAAAGCAGCCTTGTACACGTTACCTGCTCCATCTGTGAGACTGACCACCAACACATGGACCACCCCTCCCATACTCCTCAGGGCTGTGCTTGTGCAGTCACGGGGCACTGGGGAACTGCCTTGGACATTTAGTACACAGGAAGAAGAATGAGATCTAATGAACCAAAATATAGAACTTAGGATACAACAGCTAACAACTTGCAAACATGACAGTGACATTTTGCTCCTGTTATGGAGCCTTGAAGGTCATCTATTTCTTTATTTTTGATGTTTATGTTTTGTACTTGTTCCTCTCTCTGAGGTGATTTAAATCTCAGCAGATATTTCCCTTTAATGAAGTGGTATTGAAATCTCCTCAAACCACTTTGCAAAGTTTCTGGCTACAGATATTTATGTTCCTGTGTCATCCCCTCAGAACAAATGTTTGATCAGCCACAATTGTAGCTTTTTGTCTTCCTAATTTTTTCTCAAGCCTGATGAGAGGTTGCAGGAGTCCCTGAAAGATCACATACAGCAGGGAGAGGTGAAGTGCTTTGTTGGCAGATCAGGCAGAGAACACTCAACTGCATCTCCATCCATGGTGGTCTCCCACAGGGCACAACACTCCAGTGCCTGACCACTGCCAGTGCTACTCACTGGCACCAGCTGTACTTGATGCAGGGGAGAAATGTTATATACCTGAATTATATGCCTGAAGTTGCACAGATGCTTAAAGATTTTCTGTATCAGAACCTCTCCCTCGAAGACACAGTGGCATATGATGAGCCCTTCAGTGAAAGATCCAGTTCAGGAAAGCCCTGTTCAAACCCCTGCTGTGGAGTCGTGCCCACCCCTTTCATCAGAGGTTGCTTCTTTGCTTACAGTGACCCAACATCCCTGTGATCATGCTGTAACTCAGATTTCTGAAACTTTCTAGTTCTTCACAAGTGCTTTTGGGGGTAACATCACAAATGTGGGCTGTGCAAAAACTGGCCATCCCTTAACGCAGCCACCCAAATCCCAGGAATTTTGTCTGTGCCGAAACTTCAGCTCATCATCTTTAGTCAGTTGCGAGGACAGATCCAGCCCTGTGCCTTTGGATGATCCATCTCTGGAGATGCTTGCTTCTCTCCAACATATCCAGAATGACTTGCACACTGATACTGGAACAAGGCTGGGTGAGGTGAACTCCACTCAGATGTTTTTAGACAGGGCACAGAGGATGGAGCTGTATCCAGTAACAGACATGAGCCATTCAGACTGAGGTGATGAAAGTCCTTCCTCAGGTGTTGTCATGTCACGCTCAGCTTTGATGGCTCAAGTCTCAGCTGGAGCTCTACAGCCACAGAAGATGCTGACTGCAGTGCACAGGGGCCTGTGCCTGGGAAAGGAGTCTCTGGCACTAATGCAACCCAGCAGGTGTGTTTGTCTGCTGCCTCTGGGTGCCTCTCCTTCAGATGAAGGGACACAACAATAGGAGTGTCTTTTCAGCTGAGAATGCCCCGATACTCACAAATTGTTCCACATCACGACAAAGGACAACATTTTAAAATTTCCAAGGAAATAAAAAAAACAAAATATATCTGGGGTTGGTGGAAAAAGTCTATTCTAAATATATCCCTTTGAATTTTACATTGCAGGAAAAATGCTACATACTTAACAGGAAATATATTTCTGTTATTACAATGAACATCTCACTCTAGTACTCGAGATTACAGTCTAGTATCCTAATGCAGTAATAAAGTTGCAATGAAATGTTTTGGCTTCTCCTCAACGAAAGTTTTAGAGAAATCAATTTGTTCCCATAAAACAATGTTTCAATTAAACAGCATTTTTCATTGCAAGATTGTTCTTTGAGAATTTTGAGGTACCTTTAGTTATGACAAGAAAGCTGCATAGATTACAGATGCTACTGGTCTGAATTTGTCTCCTATATAATCATATTTCCTGTACCATGCCGGATGTTCAGATAAATCTTTTTCCCAATATAAAATAAGGGAGAAAAAATTCAGATTAAGAGAGATTATTTTAATCTTAGAACTGTTAGAAAATAGATTGATGTGTTGTCAGAGTGAAAAAGAGACCCAGAAAGTGAAAGCTAAGGCTGAAAATGTCAGACTTAAAATAAATCTAGCCAGGCAAGTTGAATTCCAAATTGTTCCATAATATTACAGTGACATTCTGAGAAATAATTAAGTTCTCTATTGTTTGCATTCCATGAAGAATCTTTTAATATCCTGCAATTTATCGTTCTCAAACTGCATAGCAATATAATCCTCTCCATTCTAAAGAGAGCTGTAATTGTGAAAAAAATGGTAAAATGCATCAGAAATTCACCACAAACTACTGGCATTTTTCTTGGGACATGGTTTGGTGATTTGTGATGAGATATTGAGATTAGTTCATTGAGATCTGCAGGATTACTAAGCAGTGAGCAGAACAGAGATGTTCAGGCCCCTCCCTTACGAGGAGGTTTAGGGTCTCTTTGCTGCATCTCCTTTGGACACTGGCTCAAGGTCTGCTCTTGGCTAGACTGGCAGATGATTGCATTTGTTGTAGTGGGTTATCCCCACTGAAGCACTTCCTGGTGCAGAAAACAGCAGAACTGGACACTTGCAGCAGCGCGTGGACCAGCTGCATGTGGCAGCCACTCATGGTTTGTGCAATTTGAAGCTTGGTGCCCAAACTGAGTGCACAGGTGAGATCAGTGACTCTCCATCATGCTGAGGCACTGGGATGGAGTCACCCTCACCCAAGTTTGGACACTTACAGATTTAACTTTTAAATTCTAAGTTTGCCCCAAAGCTTACAACATTACTAGGTCTTAGGACTCCTCCTATGTAAAGCTATAGAATTCTTCAAAGAAAGTGATGCTTAAGTTAAACAGCTGCCGACAGTTCCCAATTCAGTTGTTTTGGACCAAAAGAGAATGTCATCATCTCTAAGGCAAGCCATTCTCTCACTGCTAAAATTCATTTTCTCCTAATGCATGCCATTTTATGTCATTTTAAGCCTCCTCAAAGAAGCAAGTCTCTTTCCTCCCTCCTCCTATTGAGTTTTGTCAGTTTTGGCTGCAGAGACCTCCTGGTAGCTTTTGTCATCAATCACCATGTGGTGCCTCTTCCATCAGGAGGCTCCTTTCAAGCTGTTCCCCTAGGATTTGGGAAGCCTAGATATGAAAACCTTTAAGCTGAGAAGGAAGTGTGGCATCTGCAGCATGGGCCAGTGAATGAGTACATGACAAGTACCCCAGAAAAAGGCAGGGAAAAAGCGTGAGGATGTCAAGATCAGGAGAAGCTGCTAATTCCCAGATGTAAAAGATGCAGGCAATCCACTAATGCACAAGGCAGGGGCATCTCTCTCGTTCCCACAGCACTGTTTATTCCTCAGAAAGTGGCTGCATGCAGGCAGTTGCCCACCACCCCATTTCACACCCTGGAGAGCTAAGCCAGACGTTCTTGAACATGGCCAAAAGCTGAAGGACCCCTGTCCTCAGGAGGGCCCCCCTTGTGAAGGCTGATGCCTGAACTGAGAATGCACAGTAGAAAGGGGAGCCACAATGCTGCCCTCACACAGCACCTACTCATTGGTCCTCTCCTGGGCATGAAATGGTCTGTAGGCAAACTTCCAATGAGTATCTCAAGAGACACGGCCTTCAGAAAGGATCTGTGTATGGAGAGTGGTAGAAGAGAGAAGTCATATGGCAACGAGTGATAAGAAACCAAAACAGGCAGCTGCCAAAACCTGGAATATCAATAAACACTGACTATGGAGACATGGTTAAAATAAAACATAATGATTTAACATAGGGTTCAGTAGAGACAGAGGCAAGAACCTTTGTTTGCTTGCTTGTGAAGGAGAACATAAAAAACCTGAACTTCTCATAATGAAGCAGCAAATAATTACTTTGCCTTATTACCCAGTCATCTTCCTCTTCCCCTCAGCCCTCATGAGTCATCACTCATCCCAGTGCCAGGGTCACAGATCTGCTAATGGAAACCACATTCTGCTGGTGGTGCTAAGGACCACGCTGTCCTCTACACAGGAAGAGCAGGGAATGAGCAAACAGTTCCAAGCACCCCTGTTTTCCCTCCTTGGCCCTGCTCTGCCTTAGGGAAAGAAATGAGATGTGTGCAGGGAGAGAAACTGAGGGCAGCAGCTATCCAGGGGGGCTACAATGCCAGGATGCAGGAAAACCAGGGAAAGGCAGTTAACATTAGAGAAACTCTATGAGGACTTGGGGTTTTTTTCCTCTAAATTTCCCACATCCAGACTCTATGGGCACTATATTTCCAAACTCACATACGTATCTATATATAATTTTCCTAATTTCTAGATTTTTTTTTTTCAGGAGGAAATCTAGTATTGTAGAAAAAAAATGCTCCTAGGATTTTGGGTTCTTTTTTTTTAATTCCACAGAAGTTACCAGAAACAGTAATTAATGAGACATGGGACTCTGATAATTATTACTATCCTTTCTCATTATTGTGTCTTAAAATATGAAGTTTGCTCATATTTGTTATAAATCCTCAGCTGCTCCTACCCAACCATTCAATTTAAGGACATAAGCACTACAGGTGGGTAAGATGCAATTTCCCCCTCTACATTTGTACTACCACAGGTTTCTGAATCTCAGCAGTATCAGAAAGCAAACTATTCTACCCTTTCCAAAAGCTGATTTATTACTGTCTCAGAAAGGGAAGCAGCATTGTTAAAAATGCATAGTAATTTGCTGCTCTCAAAATCAATCAAGCACAGCCAGCACTGGCTGCTATATTGACAGGATAAAAACATGAGCCTGCCCGCTGCACCAGCTCCAGCACTGCTGGCTGCAATCTCATCAGGCTGGAGACAAGAGTGAACATTCCCAGCCATGTCCCCACGGAGTTCACAAAGATCCAGCTAAGAATAACTTGGAGACAAGCAGAGAAGTATTTAACATTTCCTTAATATCCTTCAGAGGTGCTCAGATGAACTGGAGGTTGAAACCCTGCAAAAAATGGGCAGCTCAAAGCTGTTGAGATGAGAAGAGATTGACTTCAGAGGGGCCAAGGAAACTTTTTTTTGCTTTGAGTGACTTACAGAAGGATCTGGGAAAAGGAAGGTTTCCTGCTGTTCTTGTTTATCCCAGGGGAAATGGGTTGAGCCAGTGCTGTGCAGCACTGTCCCGCCCCACCCCTGTGAATGCCTGGTCTTCAGGGTCACAGATACCACATTTCCCAGTGCCTCTTGATTCCAACAGGACACCTGAACTAAGGAACCCCCTTCATCATGGTTTTCTGCAGATGAGAATACTGAATTCTGTTAGTGGGAACAGTCACTTGGTATCCACCACGGGTCACAACGGCCGTTAGCCCTCGAGCCCACGCGGCAGAGTCACATCCCCGAAGTGAGATGCTCTTGGATGACAGGCTGAAAGCATTAAGATCCTTTTAACCAGGACAGTCTGCCAAGTGTGACACACTACTGAGTGCTGTTTCATGGCTGTCTTCTGTACTGATGAACTAAACAATGCCAGAGCCCCTTCTCTGCCCAAAAGGCCAACAGATACAGTTGGCTGGTGTCCTTATTGTCAAAAAAATGTGTGTGACCACATCCCAGTTGTCTACTGGGAGAAGTCTCTGGCTCATGGCACTTTTTAGACCAGGAATCCTTTGCAAGAGTTCTAGCTGGTCTGGGGTTAAATCACACCATGTTTTTCTCTGCAAACCCATAAATGTTCAAGCTTAAGGGCCCGTGCCTACTTAATTGAATAGATTAGAGGTAGCCTTCTGTAATGCAGATAGTCAATATCTATTGTGCATCTGTGAAATTTTCATGTTCAGCAGAGGCTTCGGTACAAAATTACTAAGAACTGCTCTGGTAAGGAATCATTTACTGGTTTAGAAGATTGCAAAAATTCCAAAATATAGAATGTAAGACCGTCATGTTCACATTTTCAGTGTGAGCCTCATCAAATCTGTAGCAGTTACCCTATCCTCTACTCTGAAATGAGTTTGCAGTGAAATCATGGTCTTGAATTCATCTTTCTATATTGTGAGAAGGCACTCAACACAGGGATTCTGCACAAAAGATCAAAACTAGCTAATGAGTTTTTTCTATTCATTCTAGGGACAAAAATCTCATATGGCAGCATTTCCAAGGGTAGGTAAAAAGGAAAAAGAAGAGTAGATTTTAAATATTTTTTTGTGAATTCTCAAGGAAATTTTAAAATATAGAAAATTTAAAGAAGGCAAACTGCTGACTTTTTTTTCTTGGTTAAGGCTTTCATTGAACTTCTAGTAGTCACTGGTTAATGCATAATATTCTCTGCATAGTTACTAAATCACCGTGGTGGTGTCTGTGGCATAGAAGCTGAGATAAGGAAAATTAATTTAATGCTGTGGCAGATTGAAAGGTCTGTTCTGCTGTGATATCTTCGCTAACATAAATATTGTAACCACGACATTCTTGCTACAGGGAAAACATTACCCATCCTTCCATAAACCCATAGGATAGTTAAAAACCTTCAGGGCAGATCTACTTCCCAGTACAGCTCCAGTTTTTAGAATATTTGTGTATAATAAATGGTTAGGGATGAACTATGAACAAAATACCTAATCAGTATCACAACTGCATCTGTGCTATCTCAGAACAATCTGTCCAAAAACAGACATCCTCTTTTTAGCTACAGAAGACATTTCTCTAAGCTGCAGCAACTTGAATGCATCTCATTCATCTTTGTACTCCTGATGAATTGAGTCTAGACTACCAGTCGGGGGGTGGGGGAGAATCTGCCTCATACAATTATCTGTATTTAAAAAGTGAGGGTAGACATTGGGACTAAATAGCAGGAAAAGGCTCTTACTCAGACTGTGCAATAAAGGGCATCACATTTGTGATTTGAGTTTCTTGTCTCTTACTTCATGAGTCAGCTTTGCCATTACTGTTAGCAGACAGACCAGTGGAAATATTTTGAGTATACCTCACTTCTCCTTCACTTTGTGCTGCATCGGATCCTTCCAAAATAAGTATTCTTAATATGATCCGATACTAAATGAGGTTTCAGGTTTTGTCCATGCAAGTGGCATTAGAGCCAGCTGATTTTAACAAGACTTTATAAGGGGCTTGACTCAATTCTACTACATTAGCTCCAGCTAATGATGGATGTGGTTTTGTTGGGAGCATTTAGATTTACCACATAATCATTGTTTCAGATCCAGACAGGCTCGATTTACAGAGCCTATTTGTCCTTAGGAAAGCTACATTTACTTTTCTGAGCAAAAAGTCTGAATATTCAAAAGACATTTCCCTGGGGCGTGAATGAGGGGCTATTTGGTAGGAATGGAAGTGGCAGCCTGGGAGCCAAGGTCTGCAGAAATCTTGAATTGAAATGTTCTCTCAACCATCTGATTTCCAGGACTACTTTAACATACAGCCACAAAAGGAAAATATTTTGCAAAGGAGTATAGGGATAGAGAAAAAATCCTACCACAATGTGCATGCTACTTTTATTAAGTTACCCTGCTATGACTGGATTCTGCTCTCATCTGTATTTTGTATCATGAAATGCTATGATTTCTGTGATCACAGAACCACAGAATAATTTGGGTTGGACAGGACCTTAAAGATCATCTAGTTCCAAGCCCTCTGCCATGGGCAGAGACACCTTCTACTAGACCAGCCTGCTTAAAACTCTGTCCAACCTGGCCTTGAACAATTTCAGGGATGGGGCATCCACACTTTCTCTGGGCAACCTGTTCTAGTGCTTCATCACCCTCACAGCAAATAATTTCTTCTTAATATATAATCTAAATCTGTCAGTTTAAAGATTTGCCCCCTTCTCCTATCACTACAAGCCCTTGTAAAGTCCCTCTCCAGCTCTTTTTTCAGCCTTCCAGGTACTGGAAAGTGCTCTAAAGTGTCCCCAGAACCTACTCTTCTCTAGACTGAACAACCTCAACTTTCTCAGCCTGTCTCTGTAGGAGAGATGCTCCAGTCCTTTGATCATCTTTGTGGCCTCCTTTGGACCCATTGCAATGGGTCCATATCCTTCTCCTGTTGGTGGCCCCAGAGCTGGATGCAGCACTCCAGGTGGGGTCTCAGCAGAGCAGAGCAGAGGGACAGAAGCCTCTCCCTCGCCCTGCTGTCCACAATGTTTTTGGTGCAGCCCAGGACACCATTGGCTTTCTTGGATGCAAGGACAATATTGCTCTTCTTTGCAAGGACAATATTGCTCACAACTCATATCCTAACCCAAGTCTCTCTTCTTTAATAGGAATATTTCCACTATTCAATGGAGCCATTACAGAAAGCCATGTAATTAGCAAAGCTGAGATTTCAAAGTCAGTATTTAATTTAGTGTCCTAATAACATTGCTCTGCTGTGGAAACTGAGGGCAAAGACCTCAGTCTCTTAAATGAAATCTTTCCTTAGCATTTGTGTGCCAAATCAAAATAGTCTGTTTAATCAACAAAATAAATGGAGCAGTTAAATACAAATAACTTATAGACATTCACCTTCTACAACTCAGAGAACTGAGAAAGCATATGGTGTTAAGTGCTCAGTGAATTCTTTGGCAGATATTCTGGAAGAATAGTAAAGCAGGAAAGGAGAGAGCAAAACATAATACAAAACAAAGAATGTACCACATATAAATGTTTAGTGCTGCACTTTACTCAGAGTGGACCAACTTTTAAAATATTTGACATCAATTTCGTTTGGAAGTTTTGAGCACTTATGGGATTTCTTAATGCAGTTAAGTAACTATATTGGCAGAAATTCTTTACTGTGAGGATGGTTAGATGCTGGAGCAGTTGCCCAGGTAGATTGGCAATATTCCAACTCTGGAAGTGTTCAAAGGCAGGTTTAAAAAGGCCTTCAGCAACCTGTTTTAGACAGAGTTGTCCCAGCCCATGTCAGGGGAGGCTGGGACTATGTGATCTTTAAGGTTCATTCCAACCCCTTAACATTTTATGATTTTGTTACACAAATCCCTAATAATAACAATATCTGAGACATTAAAACCATTTTATTGACTATGTGCTCTAATGTCTTTGTGCTGGCCTGAAACCCCAGGTCTCTCAGCAGCTCAAGCACTTTAAACAAGTTCTGTAAGCTGCTGCAGGCACCTTGGCTGTCCAACAAGATGTTACCACCAAAGTCATTTTCTCCTGAGGCACCACAAGAGGTCATTGCACATGAGCTTCACCAAGAGTGTTAAAACCTACTACTAGGTTAGACACAACACGCACAGGCTCAGAGTAAATGGCACGGGCTGTGCTGATATGCAGGCAGATTGCACAATGTGCATGAGCTGTACAGCAGATTGCTGTTGGAACTTGCACACCAAGTGCTGGCAGCTGTCTAAAGCCCTGCACCGTGGGAATTAGGTATGGAGAGCAAAGCTGGGGTGGTTCATCCCTTCTTCCACTTTCTTTGAAGCAGCAGAAGCTATCCCTGAGAATCACCACAGCCAGAACATAATGTTTTACAATATTGGAAAGCCCCTTTTCTACCTTCCTTAGGAAAGACATGCTTCATTTAAGTGGCATGGGGTATATATGTACCTAGATCACTTGGGACACGGCTAATGTTATTGCATGCATTTTGGAGACATCTCATTCATGGGAAAATCTGATAAAACTCTGTAATATGCTGTAAAACCCTTCACAGAAACCACAATCAGCTCTCAAAGAGTGTTTGCCATCAGTCCACCTCAGCCACAGCAGCTCCCACAAGGAGTTTGGTGTAACTGAAGGGGTGGCCAGGGAAAGACCTGGCAGCCTATGAGTGCTGCCAGAGGGATTCTACCAAGTTTTCATGTAAGGATAGGGAAGAAGTACCTCTGTAGTTTCTCTACTTGCACAGCTCTGCAGGGATTGGTACATCTGGCATCACGTCTTGGAGCAAACTTCTTTCTCTCACATTTGCCTTGAACAGAAACCATTTACTTAAATCCAAAGAAAAAAAATCTGGTCATCTGATTCTATGTATCTGTGAAAATGGAGGAGACCTATAAACTGTGTGGTTTACCTGCTTCATGTGTCATCCTAACACACAGCTGGCTCTAAGGCCTGCCCAGAAATAGAAGTGGAAAAAACAGACAGGTAGGTATAAGACATCTCTAAATAAGACTTTCTGAGGCAGGGAACAGGAACCCAGTCATTGGTTAGAAAGATACTATTTTCAGCTGCTAGCTATAATTAAACAGTTCATTTTCCTACGGAGAAGAAGATCACAAGCTTCCTCCACAGAAAAAGGTTTTGGTTTTTAATTGAGTTGCCAAGGAGCTGTACTCACAGCCAAGCCTGTGAGATCCTGAGATTGTGGGGTCGGTCTAAGGCTGTCAGATATGTCCACAATTCATGAGAAAAACTACATACTTTAATGAAGACTTAAATGAACAGCCTTTTAGGCATTTAACCTCTTTTCCTGCTTTGTATCTTTGGACAAATAAGTAGCAGTTATTTGAGTAAAAATGCTTGGCATTATCCTTGTCAGCTGTGAGTCACTGTCTCTCAGAGGGCATTTTCCCAACAATGAGAAGCAAACCAGGACTGCAGGCAAGAGGCAGGATCCCAGGGTGGCCAGAGGGGTCTGGGAGGAAAGAGAGAGGGGATTGCAGTCAGGAAGGAGCAAGAGTGGAGGCCCATCCATGGGAAGGACCTCTCCACACCACCTGTCCTGCTGGGCCCAGCTCTCCTCTCTAACATCTGCCGCCATCCAGGGCAGCCACTTTGCATCTCCCTGGCACCTCCTCTCTCCAGGGACTGGGAGCCCATGGACAGCCCCGGACAAGCTATAACAAAGAATGGCCATACCCCACAATGTTGCAGGGAGAGCAAAGGTAGAGACAGAGACAAACACCACTGCACAAACCCAGTGTCATGGGTGTCTGGTGATATAATGCTATTTTTCCCCCTCTCTCCCCAGTCCTACCCTTCATTATTTACTCTGATTTTATTGTTCAGATCTCTAATAGCACTATTTTGTAAAGCATTTGTCTAACAGTCAGTGAGCTGAACAAAGATGTGTTATATGGCATAGTGCTGCTGCCTTGAGCAGAACTTTAAAAAGATGGGCTCTCTTATGCCCCAACAATTCTTCCTTTTCCAGTAATGTTTAATGTATGTAATTATGTGCCAGATAACAACTTACCTTATTTGACATTTGAGAAATGCCAGGGTTATGTTTCCTTGAGTGCTCCCACAAGAAAGGCAGCATTTCTATGAGACCAATATGCTGAAATGCAACTCAGCACTGCTCTGGTCAAGGGGGCTGCTGGGATCACCCCCAAATGCTGCTCAAAACACTCATGCATGGCATGGAGGGCTGAGGGAAGATAAGAAGCCTGTTTTAGAGTTGTGTAGGCTGTGCTTGGCAAGGGTCAGAGAGGAGAGGCTTACCTACCTAGAGACTAGGTTTGCACAAGGTATGGACAATTAAATGAAACTGTGACATTTCTGTCTGTAATTACTAATTTTTTTTTTTCCTAAGAACAAAAATATACTGCAGTTCCAGTAGGGGCATAAATGCCTCCCCTTATTATTTTTAAGAATCCGTTTATTTTTCTAAGAAAACATTATTTCATTAGATACATGCTGCTTTCCAACACCCAAATCAATATTTACCCTTTACTGACAATGCAATCAGACCCTCTGCTTCACTTGATATCCATTTTTCTTCCTAACTTCTCCCATGTCCCTTCCAGTCCCCACCATTGCAGAGCTGCTATAGCCCCAATAGCAATGGCAACTAAGGTTGCCAAAAGTGGTGACAGCAGTCAATGAATCCAACAATCTCTAAAAGTAGTATGGGGAAAGAAGGGCTTTCTGCATTCTCCTTACCTTAGCAACCCTGATGCATCCACTGGGTCTGCCCCGGGGAACCTTGTGACTGGGAAAATTCAAAACTTGAACTTTGCAGGTAAGATATAGTTATGAGGCTTTGCGTGATTTTTTTTTTTAAATTGGTATTAGGAAGCTGAAATTTGAGAGAAAACACTTGTCTTGATTTGTCTTGATTTATATCTTATCCCCATAAATAAAGGTTTCTTTCTATGGCAGCAACATTAAAAATACTGCAGAAAGAAAAGGCATTTATTTTCCTATAAACCTTTTACAGTCAGCTGTCTCCCCCTTGGCACTCTACCGGGAAGTGGGACAGCTTGTTTTATTTAACAATCCCTGCGTAGACTGTGCATTCCTTTGAAGTTTTGTATTTCTAATACTTTCTAAATAAAACCCCAAGCAAACTCATCATATAAAGTGCATCCAGTCACCACCTGAATTTTAATGCTCCATTTCTGAAGTCTGTTTTCTGCCCCACAGATTTTTAAAGATATGTTCTTATTGTGTGTCTGGAAAAAGACATGACTCAGTGACAGCTAAACCCATTTAAGTAGCCATTTGCCTCCAGATACAGAAAGCTTGTGCAAAGCTTGCAAAGTATTGCTCTGTGCCCACAAACTGTATAAAGACAGGGAATTAAGTGGAATTCCCCATCCTAAAGTTTATTTAGAAAGAAGGAAAGCTAATCACATTTAAATACTCAAAAATGAGAGAATGCCTGGGTCAGATATCCCTGTCGTCCAGGAACATGTCTCAAGAAAGAAGAAGGTGGAAGGGATTCAGGTATATATACATTTGCTATTCTCCCAGAATATGTTAGGCAGGTGTTTATGGGCTTCCTGAGCCAGAGGCCACATCCAGGCAGCTACGTTTAATAGTTTCTGATGGACCTGGCTTCTACTAATAGGTACAATGCATTTCTGATCTCACTTTCACCTGCTGTGACCTTGATGTCCTGCAGCAATGAGTTCCACAACTCTGACTCTCTAGGAAGACATCTCTGTGCAATGCATCTGACAAAGTCACAGGAGTGACAGCTATTTTTTGTAGCATACCTCTCACCTGCCTTCGGTCACAGCTTTCTGTTCTCTCCTTCTGCTTTACCCTCTGAAGTTAAGGGAATATTTAACTCCACTAGGTAGCACTGGAGTATTGCAGTTGTGGAGACTGATTTCTAGAGCACCTAAGTATTTTGTTCTCAGGTTTTTTTTCTTAGTAATTCCTAATGTTCCCTTTCTCTTTGAATTTGAATATCAGCCCTTCCCTGAGTGCTGGTAGCTAAGTCATTTGTTTGTGTTTAGCTAGGGCCATTCTCTGCCTTGTGCATTACTTGCAGTCACCTGTCATTTTCTTACCAGGTCAGCCAGCATCATGAAATTCTCACTGCAAGATGAACTCTAGACACCAATGCAAAAATTTAAACTGAAAAAAACCAACTTTGTCTGCTGAAGGGTGAAAATGAGAGAAAATAGTAGGATGAAAGCACACTGTTTTACAGCACCTCATCTCCAAAGGAGCTGCTGTTCAGCTGTCTGCTTGGTAGCACAATTTACAAATCCCTTTATCTTACCAGAGATGAAATTTCCAACCTTGCAAAGGATCAGTGTTCAAATACTTCCCAGGTTCTTAACAGTGACCTTAAGAGGGACTTAAGTAGTGATTACATTTTATATTCATCTCAAGACAGAGAGCATTCAGTAAGTTTGTATTTGCTCAAGAAGCTAGAAACTTCTGAAGGAAACTTTTATATCCAAAACAGAGGGCAGCAGCTCCACAGAGGCTCTGGCTGATACCACAAACACAGTTGTTTGTGGCAACTGTGACTTTCATACCTGCGACCTGGCAATGGCTGATGGAGGGACATCCTGCCCAGGGGAGACTGCAGGCGCCCTCGGAGCTGAGCAAAACCATGTGCTTTCAAAGAAGTAAAATAAATACCAAAAAGGTTGCATTTTTGAGCCACCCTAGGAAGAAAAACAGCCAGATGAATCTTGGTTTGTGTGTTAGTTAATTATTTTTAAAATTGACACCAGAAAATATAACGCTATACATAGCAGAAGCAGAAAGGAAAAATAGAAAATGTTTCTGTGAGCAGCCATAAATCCCAGGAACTACAAGCTCTGGCAGCTATAATGGCACTAAATTTTTAAGATGGCTTTAGAAAGTAGAGGCTCTACATGTGGAAGTCAGGTTCTATTTAATTATTAAAGCCTCTGTGGAATAATAAGAAAACAGATCGATCAACCAGATATTTAACAGTGCACAGTCACTGGGACAAAAAACATACTCAATAAAATATATTTAACCCTCTGTATGCATGTGCACACTTTATATGTATGCTCACATACTCTAGCAAGCCCATAACAGTGCACCTTACAGCCTATAAAAAGACCATTTAATTTTCCAGCTTGTGCTGGCAATGGACTTTCTTGCCATTAGTGTTCAGTGCTTGGGCACTTCTGGGAAAGGAAATTAATAGTCAACAGGTCATAGCTCATACCCAGGCACGTAAATAAACTTTATACTTTTCATGTGTGTTTCTTACAGAAAAATGTAATTAATTTGACCCACAGGAATTTAACTACATTTGTATCTTGATGATCACAGGTAATTCTTTTCTATCTCATATGCAAAACTATTAGGAATATTAATAAGATCACAGAATGATGTTTGTTAATTAATCTGTGTTACAGCTTTAGAAGGAAATTTTGTGCACACAGTAAAATACGAAGAGACTAAAACTAGGATTTGCTTAATATACAGGATTCCATTTGCAGAAGTGTTCAGCTGAACTGTATGAGTTTGTTTTATATTCTGAGGTTGACAATGAAGAAGTAGGTTTTATTTTGGTCAGAGGTGAAGTGCTGTAGTATACATCTTTCTCCTTTTCCACAATACTATTTGATTCCTCTGAACTTGAGCATTCTAAAATTTTTAATCTCATTATGACTAATTATATAACTGTAATTCCAAATAACATTATACAAATATTTATATGGAAAAGCAAAATGGCTGCATTTGTTCAGAATTCAATTTGGCTACTTTCCAGGAAATAAATTGAAAATTTTCAGTTTTCATTAACTTTTCCCTTTTTTAGCTATTACTCATTTCAGCATTTTAAATAAAAAAACTTCCGTTTCAGAACATTTTAGCTAATTTCATAAAATTTTTTAATGTACATCTCATTTGACCAGATCTAAATAAATTGCTGAACTAACAAAAAGACCAGATATCTAAGGAAATTGTTTCCCTGAATTTAATTAGACATACACGCTTCCTCTGGACATCCTGCTCTCCACAAAGTACTTTCTGGAGTGACTTCACTCCACTTCCATGTTTTAAATAACCAGATTTTACAGGATATTCAAAGCAAACAATAATAGAGTCACAGTCTTAATGACTGGAAAGTAATTGGGCAATTGTTATTCCAGATGCTTGTATAGAAATACATATTAAAGTCAGGTAAGTAATATTTAGCAGTATTTCCTCTTATCTGTACCCAGAACTTGCTCAACAGCAATAAACTGTTGCTTATTACCTATGTCTCCTCCATGCTGCTGTAACAGAGGATCACTGCAGTCTCTGAATAAATGGGTTTTAGCTATACCTTAGACTGTGGGCTGTACACCCAGGACATGATTTATTTTCCTGCAGTATGAAGGTTAGTTTTAATACTTTTAAGAGTGTGGATTGTGTAAATGCAAAGGCATTTAGATGTTCATTGGGACTTCCAAAAGCATCCAAGCATATGAAATTGTCAGGAGCTCAGTCCTCCTACACAACCTGCACAGCACCCATATGCCTTGTTAGGCACTGAAATGCTTGTTAAAGTCTTGCCCCTTGCTAAGGAAAACTATGGCCCAGAACTGATTTTTCAGACATTTAATTTAAGGTAATTATTGTGCCAGTAAGGTAGCTGAGTCACCTTCCAAAGTACTGCTAGCAGGGAGAACTCATTCCTGTGATGAGCTTCCAGCCTGGACGCTGAAAGTGATGGTGAAGCATTAACAAAACTTCAAATAACAGGCAGAAATAGCCCAAGCCCACTGGTGTTAGGCTGGCCCTAGACTTTCCAAGTACTGATAAAACAGACTCTTCCCCTCTAAAAGACACTGGGAGATATTTACCGAGGATGTTTCGGGTTTTCTTCCACTGCATGGGAGTTTTGCCCCAGTGAGAGTGCTGACAGTTCTCTCAGCAGTAAGGCCTGAGCAAAGCTTGAGACTGAGCCCAAGTATTTGCAGGTGGATTTAGCCAGGATGGCTAAAAGAGCCCCTGACCTGCTGCTCCCGGGGGCTGCTGCCCACAGAGCAGAGCAGCGAGGCAGCACTTGTGTTCCCCCGTGTGCAGAGCAGCACGGAGCATCACCCCGTGTATCAGCACGGCATGAAGCACACACAGCTGGCACTGGAACATCAGGCTGTGACTCCTGGCCTTTGGAGGTGGACAAGAATCCTGTTCAGCTTCTTCTCCAGGAACACCAAGCACTGCAGGAGGAGTGGTGCAAACAGTGGGAATGGCTGCAGCTACACCCACAGCTCTGCCTGTGAACACAGGCAGAAAATGCAGCCAGAGCACAGGCAGGCAGGGATGCAACAGTGACCAGACTTCACAGATATGGCTAAGAAGAGGTTTTTTAGAGTAGAATTCCTCAGAACAAGCAAAAAGCCCAGAATGGGAATGAGTTTTATAAGAGATATGGACAAGTTCTTTCTCCTGCTGTCCACTGTGATGAAGAGCTGGAAAGGAACAGCTACCCTCTGCAAACTTGAACTGAGGATGAGAGACTTTGTGGCTGCATTAATAAGTTAAATAATGCCGGAGACCAACCCCTGGCAACTTAAAAAACTGGAATGGCACTGCAATGTCCCCAGTGTCAAATTGGATAAGGAGACTTGTTAACAATTTAACTGAACAGATGACTGGGCTGCAGTGCTTGTATCTGTGCCATAGCGTTGTTTTATCTTCTAGAAGGAATACAGTCCTCACAAAATCCTCTACTGATATCCCTCAGTGGGCACTAGTTCACAGGAGTTTTGCAGCTTCAAAATCCATTTTATTCTTGGTTTGGGAACTGTCTCTGGTGTTTGCTGTAGTCATACCTTCCCAGTTTCTCACAAATTTCTGCAGACATTCAAACCCAAGGTGCTGGCACACTTGCTCAGTCTCTTGAAAAAGAACCCCACAAAAAATTACAATCCCCTCCACACAGCAGGGCCTGTCATTACCTTGCTAATCAAAGCAAGTACTGTCAAAGGACCTGCAGAAAGGACTTGCATATATACGTCAAGCTTGTTCCAATTTTAAAAATTGCTCATTGCCTAATTCATTAAACAGTAGGAAGTAGAAATGAAACATTAAATTTAGCAGAGATGCTACTGCTAATTATTAACCACAGTCTCTCATTAAGCACTTGCCTGTCATTCTACTATACAGTATGAACAAAAGAGGATGAAATATAATCTACTAATCAAATTGAAACCTAATGATATCCAATTGAACAAGCATGTGGTCACTTTCTCAAAAGATCAACTGGTGGCTTTATCTTGCTACTGTTAATTAACTGGGGCCTCATTGCTTGGAAATAGTGTGCATTATTTCCATATCACATTGTAACTGTCACAAATAGGGACAGAAGTGTACTTCACACCTGAACAAGAAGCACTGCCACAGGATGTAGCTTCAATTGCTATCTTTGTACTGCTTTATTTGATAAGGGACAATTATCTTTACAGGACAAAATCTCCCCGTGTGACTCAGGTTTGACTCTTCTCATGGTCAAAGGAATTGCTTTGTGTAGACATTACATGATTTACTGCTCTGTTTGCTGAGTTCCAAAGCAAAACTGTGCAACTCTTAACTTCCATACTCATCAACTCTGAAAGGCAGATCCATATCCAATTGCTCTGTCCTGGTAGCAAGTCAGTCATTTAGAAATCACCTATTCACGCTTGTGTTGAGGCCAGTGTTTCTCACTGCGAATGATGAAATTGCTAAGGTAAATGCTGCCTGTGTGGAACTCAGGATAATAGCTGAAGGCAATGTTTGCAGTTGTGACTCTTCCCAAGAAAATGCAGATTATAATGGACCTTTTTATTTTCTTTGAGCCTTGAATCAAGCTGAATCCAATGGATAAGATCTTTTCCGTGGCTTTCTCAGTTTTTCTATCTAGCTTTGCAAATCTGAAGTGGGTACTGGGGAAAAGAGAAACTTTGTGATCTATGTGAGATTCTGCTGTTGCCTTGGCCTAACTCAAAGCATTCTTAGAAAGCATATTCAAATTTTAGTTTGCTTCTAAAAATACACAAATGGCAAGTGCCTTCCTCTCAAATCCATTCCCGTCTCCTACCATTTAGGAAATCAATTACAGATGATCCCAGCTGTGACAAACCATGTGGGAGTAAAAGCAGCAGGATTTAAATGATGTAATTGTAGGTGTTGGAAAGTTAGTTGCCTATGTGTCAACTAATCAGCCATGGTCACTTCACAGTCAAAAGGCAACTGCAAAGAACAATTCATTTGACCCATCATAGCCTGAGAGAAACTGCCTTCTGGAAAAGCCTGGTTTTGTCCACTGACTACAAGAATGTCTCTGGTAATTACCTTTGACTTAGCCACCTTTTAGACAGATAGTTAAGCAGAGATCTATGTCACCTTATGCTCCACCATTCAGGACATAAAGATAATATTACATATAGATACAGTTTTCAATATGTAAGAATTCTGGGTTTCCAGCCTGCACAACTATTTTCTAGACTGCCTCCAGTATTTCTGCCCTCTGACAGGAAAAAATGCCCCTTGATTCTCCTTTACTTTTCAGCTCCATTGAAATGCACCAAAATTTGAGTATGGGTTTCACAGTATTTGGGGGGTTTAACAGCTAGTGTTAAAAAGCCCCTATCCTGCATTGCTTTGTTTTGCAGTTGTGAGCACACAGAAATTCAACATTCCCTACAGCTAAGGGTTATCATTTTTCTTTGTTCCAGAAGTTCATTTTAAGACGGATCCAAAATGGCTAAAAGAGCACTTGAAGATGGTCTTTTCTGAAAGAGATTGTTAATTAACCTTCTGATTTCCTGTGTTTGCTAAAATCTGCATTACTCTTTTTGCTAATTCCTTATCTCTTAACCTGCCATTTAAGTCTGTGCCCTCGGCCTTCAGAACCAAACCTTCCTATTTCTTGATCTTGCAAATAGGTCAAGGGGCTGGTTCTTTAGTTCTTTCTATTACCCTCATAGACTTCACTACAAGGAAGAGTTTGAAAACTTCTGTGAACTGTCAGCATTTTCCCTGGTTATTGCCCCTCTCCTTTATTATAGAAAATTTCAAAATTTTTTACTATTGCAACATCTTAATTTCTGTTAGATTTTGTGACTGTCTAATCAGCATTAGCGATTCAGCATAAGCTTGGCCAAAAAGGTAACATTCATTTTGTCAGGACAGTTAAAGGACTAAAAATGAAAGAATTTGTCTTCAATTACCTATTACATAAATATTTGCTGTGAATGCTGCATTCCCAAACTAAGCTATTCCTATTCCTTTTCTCTAACAAGAAAGGCTGTCATAGTCTCTCAGTCTGTTTCAATATTTTAATATTTTCCTGCAACACACTGTAAAACAATGCAACCCAGTTTCCACCAGAATCTTACCTGCAGCTTTTGTCCCCCATCTCCCCCTGCCAAGCACTCAAATTTGCACCCCTTGTTGCCTGCTGCCTTCATCTGGCATAGTTTAACCTGTAACCACTCTCGTCACTGCTGATCTCCTCACAGATCATGTTAGTTTGCAATTGACTTTACCATGCCACCCAATGCCTTGGAAAGTAACTTATTGTCTCCAAAGTCCAAGATGGTGGGATATTCAATTGTGTTTTTCACAAAAGACTATCACAGTTTTTCAGCTATAACTACTTTGGAATAACACTGTTCAGTTCCAGTCTGACCACATCTGTGACTAGCAGTGTTCATATGTTAAGTCTGGAAAAAAAATTTTAAAAGATGCCAATGATGAGAAAATTGAATAGTAGGATTATACAAGCAAACCTAGGTATTAAATTGTAGGACATTTATCTTGTGAAGTGAGCAGGAATGTCTTCATGGCTGTCAGTGCCTCTTTGCAGCAGGGACAAGATTCCAGCTCCACTCACACCATGGTCCCATCTCTCTCCTTGGCCTCAGAGTCCCTGCTTGCAGTTGAACACTATGGCCATTGGGTATGTGCACACACAGGGAGGAATTTGTCTGGACTAATGCAGGTGGTCCTCCATCTGAATCAGTCAGCTGTGCTGCCATCATCAATGGCATGTAGAAGTTTTAGGCTGTGATTCATATGATTTATTTAGATATCTGCTTTAAGATGACATGAATCGCATCTTAAAACTGCCTCTCACCATAGAGCTGAGAGTGACAGTGATTTAAATGTATATAGATACAAACACCTAGAAGTAACATCCATACTAATGCTGTAAACAGCATCAGGGCCAGGTGGCAGGAGCAGGCCAGACAAATGCTCCCTCCACCTCCAGGAGAGGACGGTGGTGTGTAACCTGCCCATGGGAAAAATCCCTAGCCTAGTTCTTATGACCTCTTTGGGGGAGCACTAGTTGAATGAGACCAAAACTATGTCAATGACTTTTCTAGCAAGTTTACAGTGTGGACAATCAAGTTCGCAGTCCTTGGTCCATGGCTGGGCGCTCTGGATTTAATATATGTTCCCCCAGAGTGTTGTAGCTACTTTTTAACAGAATCCTGATACTAAGTTTCTCTCTCAGCTTTAGATGCTAAACCAGACTTAGGACCAGGAAATTTTGGTACCTGCATTATTTCTTTCTTTTCTCAGGACACCTAGGAATTTTCAGGATCAACACCTTCTCACAGACTGTATTGCTTTGTTGAACTGCTTTACTGTTAGACAAATCACAGTTTAGTATCACATGCCATCACCTGGTAACTTCAATGACTGCACACTTCTCCATCTCTTATTAAATGTTTACTTAAGCCTGGAGGGAATGACGTGCCCAAAGACACACACACACAGAGGCAAAAGGCATTACTCTGTGATTCTGTTGCCATACAAGACCAAAAAATTTACTGAGCCCCCATCCACAGCAGTTCTACGACCTGTTCTCCAGGATGGGAACCAGAGCTTCCCTGCCCACGCTAACCTGCTGTCTGCTTGTCCTGCCCACTTATGGACGAACCTTCCAGCCCCTTGTACAAGGAGGAACAGCTTCAATAGGACGGGTTCAAAATCCTCTCTTTTTCATCCAGAACAACATAGCTCAATGCTTCATTTCCATGCATGCAGCATAGGTCTGAAGCTGCTCAGTCGAAGAAGATAACAGAATAAATAAGCTCCCATATCCTGTTTTATTGCTTTGGTTAGACTGAGCTCTATTGGGCATCTATTAAACATGCAGAATTACTGGGTCTTGTCAGGATATGGTATGAGATAAATAACTCTGCACAGCCCTGTAGAAAACAAAGTTATTCTGGCATGCACAGAAGGAGTCCCAGCTCTTGCTGGAGCTGTTATAGCAAACTGAGCTGCCTGTGAAGCTCAAGCATCTCTGGCAACAACCCCATGGGAGTTTTGAAGATTTAAATCTTTGATACCCAAGATACAGATTAAGTTGGGTTTATGCTCAAAGGTCTTAGTCATTTGCCCAATAGAGAAAGTGTCATTTCCTCATGGTGGTGTAAAAGGCTGACAGGGATACCCTAAATCTTGATGATATATTCGTAACTGTGGGTTCTCTGCCTCCAGCAAGTTACTTGGCTATGCTTTGAGGGTGGAGGTGATCTTGGGCCACTGGTTACAGAATCCCCAAAATAGTCTTTATAATGATTTTTCAATTTGTATAATTTGATGTTTTCAAGAAAGGCAATTTGAATATACCAAATATCTTGATGCAACCTAGTAGCAACATCATAGCAGATGTTTCACTGAAATTTGTAATTAATGCAGAGCTAAACCACCTTTAGTTCATACTTTATGATTAAATTTTCTCTCCATAACCCCTGCAATAACTCTTCAAGGGACTGTAAAATCATCTGTATCATATTTTTAGAAAAATATTCCCCCAGCTATTGCTAGGGAAAAATTTAAATTTCTCTATCCTGGATTTCAGTCTCAACTTTAAGGATTTCTTATCATCATCTGCAGCACAAACTGTCTGCATTTTTATACCACTTCTTCAGATATAAATCATCTTAAAATTCATCCACAAGAATGTGACCTCTGTACGTTTACCTGGCACAAACTCTAGAAATATTTTTCCCTGTTGGGAAAAGCTCAGACTGGGGAATCATTCCCTTTCTGACAGAACAGAGCATCACGTTCATAGCCTTTGTTATTTTGAGACCTATCCACAAGAAGTTCTCTTGTTTGTGCTGCCCTCCTGCTGGGCCTCAGGGAATTTAGCAGTGAAGACTCAGGATTTAGCCTCTGCCCCACCAGAAACTATTCATTCTCCCATCTCCGTGGCTTATTTCAGGTGCAGCCTCAGCCTTTAGCAGCTCACAAGACTTGCACTGACGTATATCTTAGGAGGAACAGAAAGTAAGACACGGGCAGTGGGATGGAGAGAGTGGTTCCAGCCAAGCTGCCATGCAGATTCCCAGACCCAGCTCCCTTTGTCCACCCAGCCCAGCTGAAGAGCTCTCTTCCTTGGTTCCTCACAGCATGAACAGGAAGAAGAGGTTTTGAATGACATCTCTTTATTTCCTTGTCTTCAGAGTCTGCATTAATGAGATATGCAGATTAGCAAACCAAAGTTAATTATTTTCTGACACAAATTAGGGAGATGAATCACTGATTACGAAAGCAACTTTGAGGTCTCTCTTTGCATGGCTTATGTAAAACAAAGGAAAAAGTGACAGCTACACAAAGCTCTGGTGATGTCTGTAACACCCTTGAGGAAGTAAGTAGGGGTAAATGTTTCCACAAAATCATAGAATCATTTGGGTTGGAAGGGACCTTAAAGATCATCTAGTTTCAAAGCCCCTGCCATAGGCAGGGAACCTTTCACTAGACCAGATTGCTCAAAGCCCCATCTAACCTGGCCTTGAGCACCTCCAGGGATGGGGAATCCACAAATCCTCTGGACAGCCTGTTCTGGTGTCTTTAAAAAAAAAAAAAAAAAAAGTTTCCCATATGCACCAAAGGCCAAAGTATCTGGAGGAGCTGGTATTAGCCATAATGGGCAGAAACCCACTTGCTCACATTTCATCTGCCTGAAGACTCAATATGGCATTCAACCAGGTTCTTCATACAGTTTCTGACAGAAAAGACATAAGTGAGATTAGCAGTTATCTCTCTTAACTACAAAGGCAGCCTAAGATCCCACCATGGTTTAAATAACTGTTTGACATAGAAGTCAAGCAGACAGCTCCCAGTCTAGATGCCTCCTTGCGGACATTTGTCCCCTGGGCTTTTCTAATCACTCTGACAAATGGCTTTATAAATACGGATTAAGTGTTCTTACAAAGAAGTTATTGGGTTTTGTGGAAGGAAAAGAGTCACATGGAAATTTAGCTTTTAATCTTGTCTCCTGGCTCTAGAAGTCATGGATGAACTATACCTCCTGGAAAAAACCACTATGCTTAAACCTGTAGGACTCTATTTGTATTAATAAATTAACCTAGAGGCATAGGCCTGACCACTGGATTTTCTAGAGTGACTACATCATTAGAATAATCCATGGTATAATTTTGTCTTAGGCTAACTAGCACTTTCCTACACAAGCCTCAGGTACAGTTTCGGCGTTAATGTAAACCAGGGATTTTTGGAGTTAATGCAAGACAGGGATCAATCAAAAAACACACAACATTTTTCAGAAGCTAAAGAGCTCTATAGTATAATACTGACCAGATAAGGCCAGTTGGCTTCAAGGCCAAAAATGGGCTCCATGTTTTGCTGGCAGTATAATTGCAGTATATCAATAGCCCAAAGCAATGAAACCAAAAGATCCATATTGTCCCCTTAACTATTCTGCTGTAATTGCATTGAACTTAATCCATTTGGTGGTAAAAGGAGGAAAACTGGCATTACATGTTTAAGGCTAAAAATATAACATAAAATTAACCATAAATTAATCCCCTTGGTGAAATCTAGACTCTGGATTTTGTGCTCACTGTTGGGGTCATTGTTCTCCCATGCAGCAGTGTAAGGAAAGTCCTTGGGATTTTTGAGGGGTTTAACTGAAATAATCTGGGCAGGTTACTGTGATAGCGAAGAGTTGGGGTGTAATGCCAGAGCTGCACAGGCTCAGAGGTTCAATCACAGGTTCTAAGAATAGTGCTACTTGCCCAAATTATACCTTGCCTCCTGATAGTGTGTATTTGCACACTGACCTTTCACTAATCACACTGCTATGTGTGGCCAGCAGGTATGATCATACTGTTTACTTCTCATGAGGCTAAGGACATAAATTTGAAATGTAGATGGTATAGGACAGGCCTTTAAATCCATCCGATCTATCTGTTGTATTGCTGCCCTCTCAGTGTGATTTCAGAAGCTATAGCAATGTAAGAGCTGTGAAAAACAGGCTTTTGCTCAGTGTACTAGAGCCTTGACATCTGAGCCACCCCAATTCAAGCACAGTAGATTTTGTGACACCTAAAATCAGTCAGCCTTTTCTCCTCTGCCCTGCTGAAAGACAGTATATTGGTGGCTGCTCACCTGAGAGCCCAACATAGTAACTGCGAAGTTTTATGAAGCCCAAAGGTGAATATGTGCCAATAAACACAAAATCAGCATTTTGTGAGCAACTGTGGCATGCAGGTCCCAAGCAGTGAAATGTTCTGTAAGTTTCCTTCAAAATCATGCTTCCATCAGTATCAGGAAAAGTCAGCAGTGTCTTTACATCTCACCCAAGTAACTCTCGTAAGCAACAAAGAATGTTGTGGTCCTAAAACTTCACAATTCACAATAGGAATACAGACCAGTTTTGATCATTCCATGTACATGAACTTCCAACTACTCAGTGTCGAGTCCTCCTTCTGAACTTCTTAGCATCCATTCAGGACCTTGCTCACTAAACAAATGTCCTTCAACATTCAAGAAGCCACTTGTTCTAACTTTAGCAATGTAGTAAGGACATGTTCTTGCATTTCACTTCATTACCATATTGTCAGCCTCCCAAATTAACACTCAAGATCCTATTTCCATGTCATAGACAGAGGTGACAGGAAAATTTATGGGGTTTAATTTGAAATATTGCCCTGTTCCCTTCAATTAAGTTTATTTCTCTAAGTTGGATGAGAAGAAAAATGTCTTACTCTGCTACATCCATTTCTGTTATACCTGGTGAGTCTGCACTAGCATTTGCCTCATTAAATCGAATGTCCCTATATGACACTGCTGATGTTAAGATTTGGAACAGAAACTTTAGGATCAGTCCCAGTAGAGAAAGAAGATAAATGTCTGGATGCGGATCCACCATAATACATGGAAGAAGTGGGGTGTAAGGATGGCATGTGTTGGCACCTAGATTAGCTCATCATCAAGTTCATAGCATATCTACCAACAGTTTCTGCATGTCTCACACCCAGGCTGGGTTAAAAAAGGAGAGCCTGAAATAAAGAACATCCTACATCAAGACTAAAACAAAGATTCAAGACATTACAAGATGATGGTGAAAAGATGAGAACAGGAAATTTCATTTAAACATAAAAAACCTTTTACCTGAAGGAGTGTTCAAAAATGGTAGTTGTGGAGTCTTCACTCTTGCAAATACTCAAAACCACACCTGGCATGGTCTTAAGCAAACTGCTTTGGTTAATCCTGCTTTGAGCAGGCGTATTGGACTAGATAATCTTCAGAGATCCCTTCCAACCTCCACCATTCTATGATTCTAACAGGGCTGGATCCTTAAAACCTCTTCTTAAGGAGACAAATAACCATGAGCAAATTCTTTGAATGAGATGCAGTGTGATAGTGAGAGAAGATCAAGGTCACCATCAGCTTCTGTGGGTGCAAAAATGCTTATCCAAAACTATCAACTGGCCACCAAACTATGGAGAGCCCAGGAAATTTGATGAGTACTCAGTAATCAGAGTCCTTTGTGCATTTTTCCTCCACAATGCATATGGACCAGACTACCTTGTCTACCTAATCAACTTGATCATCTCAGATGCCTGAATGGTGGGTATGTGACTTGGACACACGTGTCATGGTGCTTGAGATCATTCAGGTATGAGGACGGGAGAAAATGAGATAACCTTTCCTTCCATGTAACATCTTTGAGCTTTATAATATTGTTTCTACAATAGTGTGGCATTATTTCCTACAAAGATGTGATGCAATAGGTGGCAGTGTGAGTGAGCTTTTTCTTCCACACAAGCACTGTAAAATTCAGTGCACAAAATTTAATATAATATTTCCTCAGATGGAATAAATTAATACTGACCCAACTCTTGACCTTTGTTCATTTTTAAACTGCAATTGCCTGCTTGTCTAAAAGATATGGGCTAGTTCAGCTAGGGGAAGCTCAAGGACCTTTGTTTCAACCCAGGTCAGCCCAGAATGAACCCTTCTTGCCCCAGAGTTGACAGCTACATTAACTTATGAGTACTCAGTTAAAGAATACAACACATTATGTCTAATTTTGCCCATATCATTTTCCATTTTAATGCTAGCAAACAGTGCAAATTGTCATGTTAATGCAGTAGCTCAAAATAATCTTATTTCTGTTAGCTTCCATCAAAATCTTTAAGACTGTAAGACTCACTCTTTTTCAACTCTTTTTACTCTTCTCCTTCCTTGATCTCCAATCTCGAGCACACAACACTTTTATGAACAACTGTTTTGACAGTACCAACATTACAATAATGAAATATGCTGCATGTCAAAGGCAAGCAGCACCATCTGCCAGCTCTTGCAGAGCACTGCAAGGAGCAGAAGGCTTGCACTGAACTTCGGCAATCCTGCAGTAGAAGCGGGTGAGAAAAGGAAAGATGATATTTCTAACACACTCTCCAACTCTATAAAATTCTAGAGAAAAGGTATCTGTTATGTGCCATTGAGTCAGTTCATGACTCAAACTAATCAACATTTTTTGAAATGCACCGAACTACAACATATTTTTCTGAACACTTTGATTTGTTGCAATAAAAAAGCATTCAAAGTAATATGCTAGTTTAATTTAAAGGCTTTGGAGAAAAAGTTTCCTAAGGTCCAAGATGGATATCTGGCAAAAGAGACCTGACCACAGGCATTCATATATAACCAATATTCTCTTGTCTCAGATGATTCTCCAATTTCTCCCCGAGAGAATCTCTAAAATAAAGTGTAGGGGCTGTCCCTAGTCCACCCATTTGTATTCTTTCACTCCATTTACTCTCCATTCTCTTTCCAGATGTGTGAGTATCTGAATGAATATGTCTCCCTGCTCAGGGACAATTGGCTAGAGACTTTCCAAATATTCTTTTTTAAGAAACTTTGGGAAATGTTGTAAACACATATAATAAGGCTGGCTTTCACATTTGTATGTTGTTGATAAGTATTTAAATCTAGTCTAAATTATGATTTTGGTTGTTTGTAATCTCGTAAGTTAAGTATGTTTTGCTAGCCACGTGGGTCCTTTGTGTGACTAAAATATGTAAGGTTATCTTTTTTTCTGACTTATCCGTGTGATAAGATAACAGTAAGACAAACCAGATTAGCAGATGGGAGGAAATGCCCGGAAGAGGGGAGGAAGACACATAACTTTTCTCAAGGAGAGCGTGAAAACAAGTCACCCAAAATTTATTGATGATAAGCCAAGATGGGAAGACTCGGAAAAAAATAGACCACTGTGACACCTAAACTCAAAAAAATGTTTGAATAATGTATAAGTTAATGCACGTAACCCTAACTATATGTTATGAGTATGAATTATATTACTGGCTTTTCACTAATGTTGAAGTGAATGCTATATGTATAATGTTGATAAACTTTATCGTATGAATAGAGTTTCTTTTGTTGCTGACAAAGCTTAGAAATAACAGGATGTGAAGAAAAGCTTTTGCTAACTCAGAGAAGTACAAAATAAACAGGAGATCCATCTGTCCGGATAGAAATAACAGCTGAATACAGGAGAAGAGAATTATTGATCAGAAGAATGCACAGACCAGCAACATGAGAAGATGCAGACTTAAAGAAGAAGATAAGAAAATGCTGATTTACAGGATGAAAGAAGGGGGGAATTAGTAAAAACGTATATAAGGGAATGCTTCTCGGAGTTAAGGTGTGCTTCTTGGCTGAATGCCAAGGCACCCGGCCATATTAACCCTTTGCTTTATGTCTGTCTCCTATTGTCTTTATTCTTATTAAACCTTTTATATCTTACCAGAAGTGAACCTCGTTTTTCACAGGAAACAATGCTTTTTCTGGTAGTATACAAGCAGATTAGTTATGAAAACAGCCTCCTCCTCTGAGGAGGAGTTGATCCAAGCCATTCTCCCTGATAAAAGAAAAAAAGATAAAAAAAGTAAAAACAAGATAGTTCTCCAGACCTCTAGTTTCCAAAGAATAAACATATGGTCAGGAGCTCTGACCTCCTAGAAATACCCTTTCCTCAGACTGCTCTTCTATACAGTAGTGGGAATTAGCTTTCTGATGGATGACATGTTTTAATTAGTGACAATAGCAGACTGAGTGAGGGGAAAGGAAGATAAGTTAGTCTGCAGATTTGCAAATTCTGGCATAGAAAACATGTGGCACAGCAAGAGCTAAACTCCAAGAGGATCCAAATACTAACACAAGGCAAACACATGCCTTTTCAGATGCTTAATACAGACTTCACATACTTCTAAAAGCCATCAGTTGAGTCCAGACAGAGTACCAGCTGGTGTCTGGAGATAAGGTGTTTTGACTTCTAGCTTGTCACTCATTTGTCACTCAAATGAAAAACTGCAGAACTCACAAGATGACTAAACCAATATTTGAAAAATAAAGGGCATGACTCCAGAGAAAGACAGTATTCCACATGTTAAACCAACGAGTGTAGGCAGAGGATCAGCCCTGAGTTGGTAGGTGGTTCTACTCATATAGTATAAATCAAGCTTGTGAAATATTAATGAAACACTAAATGAAACAGAGTAGCAAAAAATATGCATCTGGGATGACAACCTTCCAGCTCATCACACAACCTGCCTGGCCAGGCTGACCAGTGGCAAGACAAAAGGGACCCTCTGTGGCTTTCAATGGTGGTTCTGTGTTCCTTTGCAACCTTGCTCATGCTCAACCTCTCTTTCCATGGGAATTCTGCAAATTACAATGTTATTAATACAAAATTTACTATATTTAAATGTTTTTGTACTAGAAGGACCCCAATGAAACTGGCTGTTGTTACATTTTAGTGTCTTTCCTGATAAGTTATGTATCTTTCACATCTTTGTCACATGCACAGGGCTGCCATATAGACATGTGCCTGCACTGTAACCCTCACCATCCATACACTTACAAAGATGAGCATGTAGCAAATAAAGCTAAATGCAAAATGAATGTGCACAGGAGAAAGTCACAAGACTCTTTACATGAGAAAAGCAATTTTTTTCTGTTTTCCAATGTATAACATGTACATATTCTCAACTTCTTGATACTCATTAGCTTGATAATGAGTAACCCACACTATTTGCTACTGGGGTTGTTTTATTTATTTTGCGAGTTCACCAAGTTTTGCAAATTCTCATTTGCACACTCACACAAGTCTATTACAAATTCTTCTTGCCAGAGATCCACCAGCTAAAGTGAATTAGAGATACTGATTTCATCCCCATATCTAAGTGGTCTCTGGCTAGTGGCTCAGCCGAGTGTTGGGTGCTGAGATACCGAGACATCCCAGAGATGCAGCTGGGGTGGAGCTGGAAAGGGGTTGCCAAAGAAAGCTTGGAGCTGCAGAAAGATCTATTCCATGAGGACTGTATAGCTGGAGGAAAGGCTCAGGCACTTTGTCTAAGGCCCAGCCAAGGATTACAGTTCAGTACAGAGACAAAACATAAACTCAAAGCTACACCTGTTAAAAGGCTGGAAGGTGTCTTTCCAAGTAAACTAAAGACTGATGCAAGAAGTCACTTTGGAAGAGTGCCATCAGCCCTGCTCCTGGATCTCTGGGATTTCTCTCAACCCAACACTGAAGTAAAGCAGTGGCATTACCAGAGCTTGTATCCAGAGAATTCTGATTGGGAAGGATCACTGGCCTATGGCTTAACTTATTCCTTGCGACAGGACTAGATCTGAGAGCCACAGACAAGAGTAGGAGCAGGGGTGGAAGACGACAGAAAGAACTGCAAAAAGTATCTTCTTTGGACATGGTGTAAGTGGGAGAAGGTTTGAGTAACCTTGCCTAAGGGACACTGTAGGATTAGGCTTAGGGTCAGGTTAAGAGAAAAAGCCAGCACAAAACTACAGCTGTAAGGACCCAGGAAAGTATATTCCAAAGCAAACTAAGGGCTAATGCCCTAAATGTTCTCCAAGGAATATTCAGCCCAGAGGAAGCTCTTAGCTTAGGGGTAGTGTGGTTTATTCTCACCAGAACTTTCTAAACCTCACTAACACTTTTTGATTTAATAGTGATTAAAGAGGTTGCACACAACAGCACTAGGAACATCATTAGGAGATAACATCACAAAGGAAGAAACATAAAGCAATGTTGATTAGGTGACAATTTGTTACAACACAGTAGAGGGTGTCATCTATAGGGGTTTTTGTTTTAATAATATTTAGGTGCATTACAAAGCTCTTGCATGTTTGTGTCCCTATTCAGTAGCCCTCAATGCAGCTTTTACTGACTGTCCCCAAGCTCACAGTCACAGGCAAGCGGCAACTCAGGCTGAGTAGTGATCACGAGGAGGTTATAGAAAAATATTGCAAACTTCTTACAGAGTAATGGCCACTGCTGCTTTCTGTTGTATAAGAACTAGATCCACTAGCATAACCTCAGTGACAAATAACCTTCCCTACTGTCTTCTCTGTCAGTGCTGTCATAAGTCTCTGTTGGAGTATATGCACACAAAGCCACTCACACACTTCTCTAAGTGTTCTGCTGAGATCCCCATGAGCTGAAGGCATCAGAGCTGCCACTGAAAGGAACATACTGTGCTCGGGTCTGCAACGTAGACACAGAGAAATGGCACAGTGGCATCTAGTGGCTGACACTGCCTTAGCTGACACCAAGCAGCATTAATTCTTGATTCATTATGGCCATGCCCTGCACCAGTGCTGAGACAGGGGAATATAAAAACTGTAGGGCTATAAAAGCTAAACTATAAAATACAAAAGCCAAAGGGCAGGGGAAATCTGGAGGTCTGTCTTTCTGCCTCCCTCTCCCCTGCAGAGAAAAACCCTGGCATGAGGGGCCACCCCCAGACTTGGCCATTCTCAATAGCTCTTCCAACAAACAGCTTTCATGAACTTGCCCTTAACTTCTTCCCAATTTTCTTTTATCTGCTTCCACATATTCCACAAAAAAACTTTTTGATCATATGGATATTTGTACTATACAGGTATTTGCCATCTATTTTCATTCTTTACTCATTACTAGGAAACAGGTCAGTCCAGTTCTTTCTAAACCTCTGTCACCTTGATGCCATTCTCCAAAATAATTTCAGATTATTGTTGGGATTTTTTTAGCAAAGCAGTTCCATTTTTTTGTCACAGTGCAAATAAAGGCAAGCCTATATATTATTCAGCTAATGAGGGAATTTATGTTGTCCATTAGCAACTCAGGCTAAGAAATTCCAGAAAAGCAAACAAGGTTGGTGGTAACTGCCCTACACAAGCTTTTTTCCAACCCCATCCCCAAAATAATCAATTCCTTAATGAAAGCTAGATAAGCATTTGAAAAAATAAAACAGCAATATGAAATCAGGCCAAAGAATCAACCAGACTGTACCTTGGAAGAAAAATACTGCCTGCCATTGTGTACAAATACTCTGGTGCATTGCACTGCCATCTGAGACTGACCAAGCTGAAAGGAGAGGAGCAGGACAGGGCTGCAGAACCCTGTCGCATCAGCCAGCACTCCCAGGGATGCAGGTACCACTAGAGCTGCCTGGATGTGCAGGCTCCCCCTTCCAGCCAGACTTGCTTCCACCAACTTGAAACAAACAAACAAACTAGTAGAGATCTACATCTATAACACCTAATAAATATACCCCTTCACTGCCACTCTTGGTCCCTTGCTTTTACAGTTTACCTTGGTGTACATACACTGCTGTACTTTTCAACTCCCTCAATATCTGCTCTCTTAGTCTTGTTCCATCACTTCTCAAATATCCTTTAAAATCAACACTTCTGAAAGCTTCACTAAAACACAGGCAAAGCAGGCTGGCCTTATACAATGTGTTTATTGGAGTTTAAGGCAAACTCTCCTGTTCAGGGGCAGAAGAGAACCAGTACAACCCAGAGCAGCTAAATGAGGAAGGTTTCTATATTCAATGACTTAGTAAAGCAAGACACCAAGAGGGGAAGCTGAGGTGGACTCGCGAGCTGTACAGGAGATGTCTGAAAACACTAATTTCTGCCAAAACACATATTTGTAACAAGATCATACAGCTTCAGCCTTTCAGGAGCAACTGGAAAACATTTGACTGTTACAGCCTCTCTAACACAATCTGATAGGAATATTAGGTCTGTGGTGCTGACTCTTAGATTTTCAACAGGTTGATGCTTTGACTTTCTTGACCAGAGATGTTAAGTGGACATACAGATGCTGCAAACACATGCAGTGCTTGTCCAGCAGAGTTATAATGATTCGATGTATAGAACTACATAGAGCTATCAAGCTTGCGTGGCAAAAGCTGACCTCAGCAGAAAGCCTTGCACAGAAATAGTTTGTCATGCAAAAGAAAGCATTTACTATGCTATTAATGCTGTGTTCTCTGTACAGGCAGGTGGCAGAGATGGGCCTTCGTAGAGTCAGGACCACCGGAGGTGATCTTCAGAGCCAAGGTTAAGTCTGGGTGCTTAGGGTCATATTCAGAGTTTTAACATCTCTAGAGATGAAGGTTGCAAAATCTTTGTGTGCCAACTCTCAGTCACTCTCAAAGTGAAAAATGTTTTCCCATCACGTAACCAGAATTTCCTTTGTTGGAATTTTCCTTGGTTGAAACATTTCCCCTGGTCCTTTCTCAAGACATAGTGGGAGCTCAGGCTGAGGAGGCTCTGAGGAGGCTCTCCTCACCAAGGAGAAAATCTGTGCTCATGGGCATTCAGAGTGACTTCCAAGGCTTTTCTATGCAACAGGTCAGCCTATATGTCATATAATCAAGTCAAACCTATTTTTCTTCATGAAGGACAGCTATTCTTACTTTATTACAACAGATTTTTCTCCTTGGCACAAACGGTCAAATAAAACAAGGTAGTCATTATGCTGAAAAATGTCAAGACACTTACTGGACTTCCATAACATTAGGTATCCACTATACTTGTCTTTTCTTGACAATCCCAGGGTGATTTCCAAAGTGACAGATAGTGTGGCCTGCCATACAACTACACATGACCTGGTTAGTCCTGAGATTCATGAAGAGACTGTAATTCTATGTTTAGCACAGAAGTGAGGCTCAACTGGAGATGCTCCTAAAGGATCCTCTGAACTGCAATACAGTCCTCTGCACCAAGCATCATGTTACTTCCTGAAAATCTTATTGGTTTAGTTGAAATGGTTTTGTGTAATTTTTTCTTTTAATGCAGAATAATCTGGTAGATCTGCCAGAAGAGGCAAAGGATTTTATTTAGCTGCTGAAAACGCTGTTTCTGTGCTGTCAAGCCTTGTTAGATACTTCAAACTAGAAGATTTGAGATTTGCCAGGTTTGCAAGTTGCTTGATCAAGTTGAAGAAAACAGGGAAATGGACCCAGAAGCAACTCCTTTTTTTCAGAAAAAAAAAGAATTTATTTTTCCATTCTGTTTCTATTCCTTCTTTGGAAATGTAAGCACAGGAAGAATTGTCATTATGCACTCTTTGGGACAAATTTTGGGAACTCCTCTCTCATGTAACCAACTGAATTTGAAAGGTTTTCATGCTTCTAAACTGGATGCTTATGCTTGCATCTTCTCTGATATACTGGTATCTGAGACATCTCCTCCTGCATCATGCATTCCCTTGCTTCTCACAAGTTCAGCATCTTCCTCAGCACAGAGGCAACCTCAATAAACCAGCTCCTTATCGACTATTTTCCTTTTGCCACTGAAATCTGAGGGTTCAGTCTATGCTAACTTAAGCTACTAGAAGCCAGAACTATCGAGTTCCTGCCAGACTCTTGCCTCTGAACCTGATCCTTCCCTTGTGCAGATGTTTCATGGAATTTAGATAGACGAAATTTAACTGCTGAATACAAAGCCATGAGCTGTCAGCTGGGTCTTCCCACATTCCTACTGTCACTGCTTCCAGCAGCACCACAATGAAATGGTGTCACACTAGTACCTCCATCAGCAATGGACACTCCTCCCTAACTTCTTCATGGGCAGCAGTAGAACTGGTCTGGCAGCTATTAACGTTAGAAGTACTAAAAAATAGTATTTGCTGCTATTTTGAAAGAGTGGGTGCACCCTCAGATCCCAGGAGAACAGAGGCTTCACAGCTCAAGGGAAGGACCTCTGACAAGTATCCTGCATCAAACAATATTCTAGAAAATGCCTAGAAATCCTTCTGATTCATCTTGCAATCTCGCTGTGTCACATGGCCCAGATGAATGGCAGGTGACCTTCTGTGTCAGGATGTGTCACTGTTACCTATCTCGCTCGCTATCAGGACATAACCTAAGAGAGGAGGCATCTGGGAAATGCCATACCTTCTGTTGTCATGCATAAAGGATAAACCTCATACTGCAGCAGTCTGAGCTGTGGCTGCATGATCAGGTCAGACTGGATTTTCAATGCCATTTTGAGAGTCCAGAAGTGATGACAAAATGGCTGTGAAAGAGTCTAATCCCAAATAAATTATGGTACAAAGTGGAATGATGGGTCCCCCTGGGAACCTGAATGATCACGATAGTAGAAAACTGGGAGAGAAAGGCCTGGATTTGAATAGGTGAATGCTCCATTTAAGCAACAGAAGAGGACAGATGGCTGACTCTAGCCTTTTGGTAACTCCAAGTGACTGAAATTAAATGCATGTTAATAACAAAAGAAAATTGTGTGAATTTGCCTGTTCCTATGGGCAAAGTATGTTTTACTGGGAACTGCACTACAGAAATACTCAGCCCCATCTCAGTTTGGAGGTCAGAAAGCAACCAGAACTTGTAAAGTCAGAATGCCTCTGTGTTACACTCCTTATACTCATCTGCCAAGGCAGGAACCAGGCAAGACCCCTGGAATACAAGATTATTTCTTACATTTCTAATGTTGATTATCTCGGTGTCCTGTACAAGTGTTTGTCAAACACAGCATTTCCTTAGTCTGGTAACCAATCTCAGGTTTGGTGTCAGCTGGCTTCCCCGCACACATCCACGAGGTGTCACAGGCTCATACATGGAACAACGAATGTATCCTCATCAGCCTGCGGACCTCGGAATCTGCAAAGTCCCTTCTAATCCTGTCTCTGCAAATATCTATGTAGACTCAATAACTTGTCTCATTAACCTCTGCAGACAAAGTATCTTTCCTCTATTCCCCTTTGTATGTACCATGAGTCACATGACACTTTTTGGCACTGATTGGTCAAAGTTCATGTTGCAATGGAGAAACAGCATCTAAATCTCTGTCGAGATTCCATTCAAGCACTGTCCTCACTGAGATAGTAAAGCCCCACGCGAGCTCATTACCACCCTTAATGCGTTCTGTCTGAAGGCAACTCAACATAGCCTCTATCGCTTCCCTGTTTCCATCGTTATTTATCACTCGACTAATATTTGTCATGGTGCAGGTTTTATCGGCACTATCTTATGCGTATTTCCAGAACACACATAAAAATGTTGAACTGTTCCTGTAGAACCGTTTCCAGCAGAAACTCGCCAGGAATTTGACGAGGCAGTAAAAATCTGTCTTAAAAGGTTCTTATTCGACAATAAGTATTTTAACACATGCTTCTCAGTGCTATAGAAATGTTAAATACAACCATTCAACTTACTGTAGCAGACACCTGTGGAAAAGAAATCACTCATCCTTATGTAGATCCTTCTATTAGCCATTCTCTCCACTCGACCCCAATTATCAATTTTCTCTGCTAATTTACACGCCACGAAAGGATTCTTTTATGATTTCTGGGTTTGAGAATTTTACCTGGAACTAACGTCCTGTTAATTGCTCAATAGTGCCCTAACATCTCACATTGTTTTTTCACCATACCAGTGGAACTTAGGAAACACTTTCGAGAAATACTTATTGATGGTCTGCAAATTAGCTCCCGTTTTCTTCAGGAATCAGTAAAATAGTAGACATGTTTTGTCTTAAGATCTAAGAAGTGCCACAAACCTGAACCTGCCTGCTCAGCAGCTTGCCCCTTTTACGGATGGAAATGCCAAGACGTCAGTATTTTGTAGCCATTCTGATTAAAATGTTTATTCCATGTATCTCTGTGTCCCCATTTCTGAAAAACTTGAGAGTGAAAACGGCTGTCTGTTCTTACCGTGCTAACAATGTCATTCTCTCAAAAAACAGGACTGAACTGTACTGAAAAGCGCTATTTATGAGCATGAAGCAGTGGGGTTGTGGATGGGGATAAAATTTAGGCAACTTCAGATCCAACTGCTGAAAAAATCTATTTCAATGGTACGTTAACTCCAGCTACTATTACTACACTACAAAATTCACAGCTCACTTAATCGTGTAATACTATCTCTGCAAAAGCCTTAGTCTGGACCTGTGCCTAATATATAGCCCCAAGCCCTAGGGCCCACCTGCGATGTGCAGACTTTGGGGGGGGAGGGAGGGGGGGGAATACCAGCTTTTCGAATCAGTTGTTTCCAGTGTTTTTGAACTGGGATGCTGATTTTTCATACTAAAGTGCCACCTACAAGCTGTGCTGCTGGACTCAAACTTTCCAACAGTCTGTGGGATGCAGCCAGGTTACCCGGGATTTAACAGCCCTTTTATCAGCATGCATCAGTCCCCTCCCCCTGCTTGTATTTCCCCAGACTGCAGCAGACTCAGCCGGGCTAATTTCTACAGGCGAGCTTGCGACTTCAAAACTTTTTTTTTTTTTTT